>BHFT01020479.1:0-100552 GCA_004320025.1 Laticauda laticaudata | reverse complement strand
TAACTCGGCATGCATCCATTCTGTACTCACTGCCTCCGTTTTTTCATCCTCTCTATCCATCCAGTATCCGTCGACTGAGGTTCCATCCGCTCAAAAAGTTTTGAGCTGCTCAAAACTTTTTGAGCGGAAAAATGTATCCAAGCGTGTCCTTCTGCATCCGCAACGCATACGGAAAACATCTGTTCTACATCAGTCGTCATCCATTACACGTCCGACTATATCCTTGCTAGGCATCCGTTGTGCATCGCGCAACTCAAATCCGCTCCAGCAGAAAAGCAGACACAGGAAAGGAAGCGAAACGGACGCGGAACGGATGCACAGCGTTTGTAGCACGGACGGAGAAAGGATGAAAGCGGATGCAGCTCGCAAAGGAAAGCATTTTAAAAGGAAAAAACGTTCGCAGAGGGGACCTATCTCAGATATTAAGGATGTCTAGAGGATGCAAAAGGACACCTAGTGGAAAAACCTATATTGCCTATAAAAAGGAGGAGGAACTCATCCTGGATCTCACTTTCAGAACAGCAGCCCAGCTGTGCAGACTTCTGCAGCCTTCATCTGGCTCTTGCCTTCCACAGCATCCATTGATGTCCACCATGGGATCATAACACAGTCCTTTTGGTAGCCACCATCGTTCTGCAACAGTGCGAAGCCATCTACAGGCTCGTTTCAACTGTTCTACACGAAGAAAAGGAGGCGCGCCAAGAAGTGTCTGGGTCCGAAGATGGATCGGGAGAAGAGCAGAGTACGGACTGTACAACAAGCTGATGGTGGAAGCAGAGGAACGAAGACCCTCGTGCATTCCAGAACTTCATGAGGATGCCTCAGCCCATGTTTGACGAAAGTTGTGGAGTGGCTGAGACCCAGGTTGACCACAGGCAACACCCAACTTCCGGCCCAGCCTGGAAACCTGGGCCTCAAAGGTGGCACTCACTCTGCGCCACCTGGTCTCAGGGACCAACGTACAGGAGCATGCAGTATGGCTGGAGGGTCGCACACAACAACCAATCAGCATTGTGGTGGCAGAGAAGTGGTGCAGGCCATCATCGAAGAATACCTGGAGGAGCTCCTCCAGCTGCCCCTCCACTGTAAGAAGCCTGGGAAGAACAAGTTGCACAGCAGTGGATCAGAGGTGGAACTTCCCCCACACCGTTGAAGCCATAGATGGCAAGCACGTGGCCTGCAAAGCTCCAGCCAAGTCGGGGTCCACTTATTTCCAACACAAGGCTTCTCAGCATCATCCTCTTCGCCCACAGCAACCAACGGATGGCAAGTGTTTCTCTCCGTTTTACATCCTCTTTCCATCCATTGGTGCAGTGTGACATGGGCTTAAGTCACAAAAATTTCCTCATTATTTTTTCCTTGGGATCAAATATGGAAAGCCAGGGAACAGTCAGACTATTAGAAAGTTGATTATATAATAAAGAAAACCATATTCACACATATTTCTGGCCATTTCATAAAATATGTGTAAAAAATCACATTCCACTGATTTCTCTTTTCCTCTAAACTTGAATTTAAATGAATGGAAAAAAATATGTAGGAATATTTTTAGGAACCCAAAACAAAGACTAGTTCTGTCTTATTAAATTTAGATTTAAAATAGGAAATTCATCTTATATTTGCTAGGAATTATATTGGAGATAGACACATTTTTAAAATCTATTTTTGAAAGGAATATTTTTCCTTTTAGGCCGGGTGGGATATTATTTTTATTACCAGTTCTGTGGGAGTGGCTAGGTGGGTGTGGTTATGTGACTGTATGGCTTTTTTTTTTACACACACACACACACACACACACACACACACACACACACACACANTTTTTTTTTACACACACACACACACACACACACACACACACACACACACACCACATTCCGTTTTTTGGCCTCCTAGGCCTCAGGGAAGCCTCCTGGGCGAAGCAGTAAGACCTTGAGCAGGATCCCAGTACAGCTGATTGTCAGAACATCTGATCATTGGGAGGGGGAAAAAAGAAATACCTTAAGTGACTGGGTGGGGGAGAATGCAGTCAGCAATGCTGGGCATGCGCACAAAGTCATGCATGCGCGATAAGGACTGACTGGGCAGGAAGGGGAGGGATGGGCAGAGGGACCAGCTAGAGGCACGATTTGTCAGTTCTCCAAACTGTGCAGAATCTTAACAACCGGTTCTATAGAACTGGTCCGAACCAGTATAATTCCACCCCTGCTTTTAGGTAAATAAATGTTGCAGGTCTTATTGAGTATATTAGGCCACAGGCCAAATGGTGGAATTGGAAATCACTTCACCAAGTCAGGTCTTTTGGATATAGTTGAAGCCGCCAGAAGGTTGGCAATTCTCAACTTTTCTTCTTTTTTAAGAATCCTTGAGCTAACGTAGGAGATGCCTATAATTCCATTAAGGTCTACCCAGCTATTTTACTGTCTTTGAGGCTCCCTGTCTGAGTTCAGCTGGAAAAATTAAGCTGCCAGGTGATGCACAGAAGAGGGCGTTAAAAAGGTAATCAAAAGACAAGGCACATGTTCAAGGCATGACACTCAAGAAAATGGTGTTGCTGCTGTCATCGGTATGTTGAGATTGAACAGGAATGATACATTAGGAAAATGAAATTTCTTAATGATCAAAACAAAGTTGGGTATTTTCTCACCTATTTATTGTTATTTTTACCTTCATAAGAATGAAAATTCATTGTGTATTAAATCTCAAACTGTTCTTGAAGGGAACAAAGACCATCCCACAAAGCCCTCTGCAGAGCCAGACATTAATGACCTTCTAAAAACAGAGCAAGTTCTGGGTTACTCTGATCTTTGAGGGATAGTTAAACATAAAACACAGGAGCATAGCTAATATCCCTATGAGGAAAGAGAAGGTGGCCTGAAACATTGAGAAATGAAAGAATTTGGCTTTAGCTCCATACACTGTTTAATATTTTAGAATCAAATAACAAGCTATATGCCCTGAATTATACTAAGAATTGCAATAGTTGCTTCCTAAATGCACAATAATCAAAATTAACATGTATAACCTTAATACTTCCTCTGATCAAGGTTAATGTTTGTTTTTCAAATAAGTATGTGTTTGATAAAGACTCATAAAAAGAAGATAATGAGGGGAAAGATGAAAAGGAAAAGGCATCTAATAATCATCTGTCTGCAGGAACTTTCCACAGAGAGTGTAATTATCCAAAGGTGATTCAAAATTCATAGTTAAAGTTTTATCTTTAAAAGTAATAATAATAATAATAATCCTCATCATCATAATCATCATAATCATCATAATCATAATAATACATTTGGTGTTTTGTTATTGTTGTTGCTATTATTGCTGTTATTCTTGTTGTTGTTGTTATTATTATTATTGTTGTTGTTGTTGTTGTTGTTGTTATTATTACCACCCATAGGGTAATAATCCAAAGGACCAACAGTCCTCAAAAGGCCACTTGATTAGCTAAATATCACGGCTTTCCCACGCTCACTGGCAAAAGCATGTCTTCAGAGTCTTTCAAAACGGTATCAAGGTGGGGGGCAATTTTATTTCTGTGGGGATAATGTTTCACGGGAGGGAGATACCCTTCTTGGTCCCACTAGATCCGTAACGGCAAACCTATGGCACATGTGCCATAGGTGGCATGCAGAGCCATTTGTGCGGGCACGCGATCCCCAGCCAAACTTACCTACACTGTACATGCATGCACCTCCCAGCTGATTTTTGGCCTGTTTGAGGTCTTTTTCGGCCTCCCAGAGGCTCGAGGGAAGCCTCTGCAGCCTTTGGAGGCCCAAAACAGGCCCGTTTTGTCACTTCCGGTATTTCCAGAAATATAGGAAGTGATGAAAGAGCCCATTTTTCAGTCTCCAAAAGGTGCAGAGGCTTCCCTCAAGCCTCTGGGAAGCTGAAAATCAGCTGTGAGGTGCATGCATGTGCAGTGCAGAAAAGGGACTGTGGGGAGGATCATGCGTGCATGAGCAGGGGGTGGGGTGTGGGGTCATGTGCATTGCTTTCTGGGTGCTGGCACGCAAGCACAATTTTCGGCACAGAAGCCCAAAAAGTTTAACCACCACTGCACTAGATGCACTGCACTCCTTAAGAGTGAGCATCTGCAACATACCGTGTCTCCTTGCTCTTGTGGATTGAGCAGATATAATGAGAAAAGACAGTCCTTCAAATAACAATAACTAAATTGCCTCGAAACTTGGACTTTTTTGTAGGCATAAAACTTGATTGTTTGGGCCTAAGCGAGGATGTAAGTACTTTTACAATGTTTACAAATCTAACTGCAGCTCTGCAAGTTTTTTGTGCACATAGAGAAAAAACTTTTATTTGCTCCTTACAAGCATTTTCCAAGACTTTAAGCGTTGTGATTCGGAAGGTTTTTCCTTGTCTTCTATTTGATAAAGTCATACAAATTCCCAGGTTCAATCTGAATATAAATATTCCATGCTTCTCTTGGTAACATTTAGGGTTTGAAAGGGTAAATTTTAGTGGCTTATGAGGGAAGATAACACTTCCAAGATAAAAGAACCCTAACAGTTTCAACTGTTGTCCCCTTGCAATTAGTATTCAAAGTATGTGATTATGAAATTAATATACTAGCAGATAGTTCAATTTTTAATGAGTCTCATCTCCCTTTTAAAGCCACTTAAATTGATAGCTGTCACCACATCTGATGACAATAATTTCACACAAACAATGCTCTGTTTAAAATATTTTTTTAAACTCCTGAATTTATGATAAGGAACTGATCTTCATGACAAATCAACAATACTAGAATAGTAATACTAACCTAGTTCACTGGATTATTTCAAAGAGAAGATAATTAATACACAATACTTGGCATACATGAAATTATTACAGCCAAGTATCATGACAGCCAAATACAAACACTTGGGATCACTGATAAAATAAGGCTGGGTCTTATATGTTTTTGAGCCCCGAAAAAATGGCAAGGCTTAATTCCCCCCCCCCCTTGCATCCTCATCTAGAGCGCCCCTCGGGCAGCCTCGCCACCAGCCGCTCCTAATGGGTGATCATGGTGGAGTACAGAGAGCTCCCTACTCCCGCCAAAAACCTTTGTTGCAGACCCGAGACCTTAGGTGCCCATCGCTGTTGCTTTCCCTTCTGCCCATGCCGCCACCGCATTTGGAGCTGCTGCTTCCATGTTTGGAGCACCACTGCTGTTTGGAGTGCCACCGCCGTTTGGAGCACCACAACATTTGGAGCTGCCACTGCGTTTGGAGCACTGCCATCATTTGGAGCGCATTTGGAGCAGCATGGACACTCCAACTGCGGCGGCAGTTCCAAATGCAGAAGCGGCAGCTCCAAACAGTGGTGGTGCTCCAAATAGCGGTGTGCTCCAAACGGCGGCGGTCCTGCAAATGCAGCAGCAGTTCCAAATGCAGAAGTGGCAGCTCCAAATGGCGGCAGTGCTCCAAACAGCGGGGGCACTCCAAATGGTGGCGGCGATCCAAACATGGAAATGGCAGCCCAAACTCAGTGGTGCTCCAAATGCAATGGCAGCTCCAAATGTAGAAGCGGCAGCTCTAAACGGCGGTGGTGCTTCAAACAGCGGCAGTGCTCCAAACATGAAAGTGGAAGCTCCAAATGCGGCGGCAGCATGGGCAGAAGGGAAATCAACAGTGGCGGGTGCTGAAGGTCTCGGGTCTGCAGCAAAGGTGCTTGGCAGGAGTAGGAAGCTCTCCGCACTCTGCCATGATCTCCCATTAGGAGCAGCTGGTGGCGAGGCATGGCTGCCTGGGGGCGCTCCTAACAGCAAGTCGCCCCACCCTTCCCCCATTTTGCATGTTTTAAAATAGGCCTAAATTTTGGGGGCAGGGGCTTAATTTCATTTTATGCCTAGAAAACATGCTGGGTCTTCCTATTGGGGGAGGCCGTATTGTTGGAGAAACATGGTAGTATTATGATTATATGTGATTATTTTTTTCAGTCTCTTGAATACTTGGAATGTTTTCATATACATTACTGAAATTATACTGATTCTAAAATCCTTTAGTTTATATTACTTTCCCAACACATACGTAATGAATTGTTCTGGGATGTGAACACCATCAGATGTCAGATAATATTTTATTTTTTGCTGAATAGCTAAAAAAGGATAATAGCATGTAGGACAAAAATGATATATTTTAATTGACAAATTCACTAGAGATGGAAAAGACAGTCAACATAGCCAGAGGCAGAATTTAGGAAAAAAATCAAGAGACAATCTCCTTACAAAAAAAGCATCTGTTCTAGCCCACAGTAATTTTTATTACCATCAGAAGAAAAAAGAAATGCAATCAAACACCTGAAGCAAGTCCTTCTAAGGAAAAAGAAAACCACCATTTGGAATTTCCCAACTTCTAAAACAGGTGAAGATAGCTTTATATCAGCCTAGTATCAAGGTTTCCTTAAAAAGAGAAGAAAAGCTGTATAAACTAATTCAGGCACTGTAGCAAATTCTTAGATCTTATACTTGCTTTGATGGTCTATGCTCTGATTATCTCCTGTTTTGGATACTCTAAATGTTGCTATGCGGAGCTGCCTTTGAAAATGATCCATAAACTGCAACTGGTTCAGAATATAGCTGCAAGACTACTAATTGGGACATATTATTATCAGCATATTACTCCAGCATTGTGTTGTATTTGTTGGCTCCTGTTGTGTTTTTTTGGCCCCAGTTCAAAGTAATACTTTTCAGTGTTAAATTTTTTCAGAGCTTGAGATCTCAGTATTTGAAGAACCCATGCTGCTTCCCGACCTAGACCTTGAGATCTTCCATTTGTAGTCTGTGGAATGGAGGGTGAAAGAGTCCTTTGTAGCGGTATCCCAGCATCAGACATAATCATCCCAGCCAGATCCATACAAATAGCTATTTTTGTCATCATGCCCCAGACAAAAACTTTTCCCTAACCCTCATAAATCACACCATAAATTTAAACTTCAGCTTTGATTTTTACTCCAATTAAGCCAGATGATCAGTTCCATAGGGCTCCATAAGAATTGGAATAACAATTTTGAGGTTTAAAGCATGTACTCACTCACAAGCATTATTCCCTAAAAAAAAAAATCTCTTCCAGAGAATTTTATAAATAGGAAGGTGGGAAGGAGTAACAGCTCAAGAAAAATATTGTTTTGCTTTGGCAAATCACTCTGGGTGATTTATAGGGTATGAATTAATTCCTTGCTTCTACATGATAGCCCTAGGTGCTATTTTTTAGCAAAAGCTTCTAGTCCTCCCCAAAGTCAAGAAAACTAACGAAGGATGTATGACAAAAATGTCATTTGGCTTAAGAAGTCTAGTTTTTTTCCAAATTCCATCAGATACAATTTCAGGTGGAAACATAACGTCCAACTGCAACTAGTAGAAGATTTTCAAGCTTTTTTTCTTAGTTTCTTTGAGCCTGCTTTGGTTTGTATTAAAAAGGTAGGTACTGTCATAGGAACAGATGGTGCTCAAGCAGGAAACTGGCTTTTAGAAAACCACAGAGATGTTGAGCATAGGTCTGGTCAGCCATCCAAAAGCAGCAAAGATATGAAAGCTGCTGCCAGAAAACCCCTTGTTATAATAGAGAAAATGTAAGTAGGACAAACAGGGCCCAATGGGAGAGAAATGTTAACAGCTCAACAACCTTTTTACTGCCTGAAATTCAACTTTAAGGACCATTTCTAAATGGTTGTTTTCACTTGAGTTTCAGACACAGTTGTGAGACAGAAATGGCATTGATTGTTGTTCTTATGTGTGATCTATGCTAGGTCTTTCATGGAAGAACAGCTTTCTAGACTAGAAGTCTCCAAACTTGGCAACTTTAAGATTTGTGGACTTCAACTCCAAGAATTATGCTGGGTGAGGAATTCTGGGAGTTGAAGTCCACAAGTCTTAAAGTTGCCAAGTTTGGGGACCCTTGCTCTAAATCCTGTTAAACCTTTCAGTACCATTAACCATGACATTCTTATGAACCTTCTACAAGTCTTCAAAATGGAGGCATCATTTTATGCTGGTTTTGTTTTTACTTGAATGGGTCATTCCAGGTGGAAGTTGTTGAATCTATGGGAAATCCAGTGGCATCCAAAAGGGCTGGGTGGTGCCCCCCCAGGCATACTGTTTAAAAACTACACAAAACATTAGAAGAAATCATGGAATCATGAACTAGGCAACTATATGCTGTGAAGATCTGGACTGAGTAAAATAAAAACACAAATTAAGTTCAAGCTAGATGATAATAAGCATTCAATAACATTGGTACCGGTAGTTATTCTGGGAAGGGTTGTTTGTCCCCACTCCCAAAATGGTAGCTTGTGACTTAAGAGGTCTTTTTAAAAATTTCAAATCTTCCTCAAGAAAAAGGTACCTTCTGTAAACTTTAGCTAACATGCCTGTTGTGACCCCACAGATCAGGATATTCTGACCACAATAATTTGTGACCTTATCACCACTTGACTGGACTATTACAGTACGCTCTCTATGTGACTGCTTTTGCAGCTAGTCCTGAAGCTACATCTGGTACAAAATACAGTGGCAAGAGTGTCAGTGAAATATTTATACATTAATTATTTAAAAGATGGGTTTTTCACAGGTGTTTGGTTAATCATTGTCAGAAAATGCAATCGATAGGTCTGCTCCAGCAAAATGGTATTTAGGTTCTTGAATCTTCTGTCACTGTCAAATTGTTTCCTTATAAATACTACTATGTTCTTCCACACAATTATTTATTACTTCAGCAAAAGAATTTCCAAGAACTAGGCTTACTAAAATAATTTTGTTTGTATTTTAAAAATCTACTCCTATTTCTCAACCAATTTTCCCACTGCCAAACAGTTAGTAAGAGTGCTGATGGAAAGAGTTGAAGGCAAAATAAATCTGACACTTTTAATCAATCATAAACCACTGTGTCATCAATAAAGTTCCATTGTTATGACAAAACGCCTTTGGTAGTTTCGAAACAAAACTGATGAGACTCAATACCTGCATACTGATTGCTAATACTTCAGAAATAAAGGCCTTAAGACAAATACAGTGGGATGGATTGCTGTATGTTTTAAACTTACCATAATAATTTTCTTTAGAAACAATAAATGAAATCCCCTAAGTCAGGAAATGCTTCTTGAGCTTCTAAAAATGTTCATAGTTACTTAAGAATTGTGGATAGTTCAGATCCATGATGATGAACCTATGGCACGCGTGCTGGAAGTGACATGCACAGCCATCTCTCCAGGCACGCCAGCCATTGCCCGTTGCTCTTCTGGATTCTGGTATGCACATGTGCGTCAGCCAGCGCACGGGAGGGCTGTAAACTGGAAGAGCAGCTTCCCGGCTGGTCTTCATGCACACATGTGCGATAGAAACTGGAAGACCAGGTGACCAGTGCGTATATGTGTGTCAGGTAGATGAGCTTCTGGTTTCCAACGCTCCTATATGGCATGCCAGAGAGCTGCTCTTCCAGTTTCTGGTGCACGTGCTCCCATTTCAGCACTCAGTGCCAAAAAGATTTGCTACCACTGGTTTAGATTATTATTAAAACGAACTCTATATGCAATTGCTTGATTCTGCAACAGTCTTCTTTCCCTCAAGTATGATAAGGAGTTTCCAGTATGCTGCTTCAACCATTTGCATAAGCTCTCTGTAGGGCAACCAGACTGATCCTTTGGAACTTTTTTCTTTGAAAGGCATTGTCTCTTTTTAAAGGCTTTGCAGAGTGGCTTCAATAACCTCCCCAGGGACATCTAGGTTAATGTGTGAACATGCAGAAAACAATTATATTGTACTTAGAAGAATAAAACTGGCCTGTCCTCTATTTTATCATCTGGGGAAAAGATGCTTAAGATCTTCCCACTGGAGAAGTTAGGGGTGGAGACAATATTTTTCCCCTGTGGTTTCTGCACTTTGGAGTGTCCATTCTGCTGTCATTCAGGAGGTCATAAATAAAATCATTCTTCCTCCTCCACAAATATCTGACATGCAATTATTGCCAGTAGATTTAGGACAAGCACTGGTAGCTGTTGTTATTAGTATGTTATTAGCATGTTATTAAGCTACTCTTACTAATTATCATTTGCTGTCCTAGTTTATATTTCATTTGCAAATCCCTAGGTTAGGTGTTACCTAGCTGGCAAAAAAAATGTCTGGAAGCAAAAAAAACTACAGTATTGCTGGTGGGTCTAGAAGATCAGTTACTTGTCAATTTTATTTGAGAACAAGAAAAATGCTTGTCCTAACTTCATGCAAGGTTATTCATGGGAGCCACTGTATTCGTAGGAGCTACATTAAGAAATTAAGAAGACCAAACACATCAAATTATAGGCATAAGACTTTTCACACTTTGGCTAGAAAGTTATAGAAGCTTGAGGGCAAGATTCAAATCAATCAAACTCCCTTCCAAAAGCTGTTAAAACAGATAATGGAAGGAAGAGTTAATTCTGAACAGTTGACCTTCCCAAGCGAAAGAGCCAAATATTTTTCAACTTTTGGAAATGCCCAAGGCTTTTCACCATCTTGTTCTCTTTGGACAAGATATACTAATTGCTGCAAAGAACTGAACCCATATTTATTTATACATCTATATATTAAAAAGTGAAATACCACTCACACATCATCACAAAATCTCCAGGATCATAAAGACTACAAACTTGAAATTTGGCATTTATGTTCCTCTTGGCTTCTAGGTGCTCACTAAGAAAGATTTTTTTGAAATGACCATCAAAGCATTAGTATTTCGTATATTATTATTAACACGCTCTGATACTAAGGAGTTCTATTCCCCTTCCCCACCTGAAAAGAAATCTGTTCCAAATGCAAAACACAAGCAGAGGAGAGGAGTTTCAGTTTTAGTTTCACAGCACCAAGCAGCTTTAGTATAGAACAGTTGAGTTAAGCCATGCCTAGGCTCCTTGCTGTCTCCTTCTTGCACACAGCAAATTCTATTTCAGTTTTCATTCAACTCTCTCACACGCTGACAGGACACTAGTCAGATGCATACCAATGATGCTGGTAGGCAGAGGCAGAATTTTTTCCCCTTATTTTCCTCCTCAAAAACTAAGCCCGACCACATAGTTTCGTAGTGAAGCATGGGTATTGAGCTAGTACTGTATATGTTGAATTTAATTTTTCATAGATAGTTCAGGTTTATCCACTAAACTTCTATAAATATAACTATGAATACAGCAGATGAACTGGAATTTAATATAAAACTGGATACTAATCTAAAACTCTGAAATAAATCCATTGCTGAGTTGCCTTGATGTCAAGTACTACCTTCGGTTGCATTAGCACAAATATAAATCCAGAACACAGGAAATATTTTTTCTGAGAGCACCAAGGGCCCCTCATTTCAACACCAAGCTACATATATTCTCCTCTATCAGAAATTGTTCTAATCTACTCAATCCTGGTTAGATCATATTTGGAGTTCTGTATCCAGTTCTTGGCACAATTCTGTCTATGTTCTAATGACCAGATGACTGTAAGGAATACAAATCTTTCCATTCACCATCATTCAGTCAGAACTGAAAAAGCTTCTTGGATGAGAAGCAAAACAAAGAAAGTCCAATTTTGGGGGAAAAAACCCTGAAGAAAACAACACAAAGTTTATCTAGATCTGACTATAACTACAAACTAGTCCTCACTAAGGCATCTGTCAGCAATACGGCATTAGCAATAGCTCTTTTGGTGTCTGCAAGACTACCTGCCTCAGCTGGTTTTGTTTGATTGTGTTTTGTTTGGAGTCACCCCAGGGCCGTTCAAAATAAAAAAAAAAAAGGTCCCATCCTTTGTTAAGTATAGCTAGAAAAAAGTCAAAGGGAACATGGCATCTTTGAGATTATCTGAAGTTGGGAAACTTAAGGTTATCAGTTTGCCTTCTAATAAATGAGCATTTTGTAACAAGACAACAATGGCAAGCATTGTATTGGAATATACTGTATAAGATATATTCTCCCAGTTTCAAATATGTCTACTGACACAACATCCAAAGTATATGTCAGTACACTATTTATACTTCCTATCTAGTAGAATGCACACAAAAGGATTTTGGCTTTCAAAAAGGTCTCTACATGAGATCTTAACTTACATAAAATAGCTGAATAATTTGGGGGTAAAAGTGGATGTTAGTAGCATCTGTAGCATACTGTCTCAAATGTATTAAAACTGACCAGTATTTCCCTACCATTAGCAGAGATCATTGTCTATGACCCAGAGGTGGTATTCAGCAGGTTCTGACCAGTTCTGGAGAACTGGTAGTAGAAATTTTGAGTAGTTTGGAGAACCGGCCAATACCACCTCTGACTGGAGATTTTACAGTATCCTTCTCCTGCCATGGCCGCCAAGTCACGCCCACAGAACAGGTAGTAAAAAAATTTGAATCCCACCACTGCTGCGACCTAACTTTTATCGCAGCTAGTAACCTAGTCTATGACTTCTCTATCTTATTTGGGAATGGAAGTCAATATCTATAGGCCATTTTGTGACAATCATGACATTAAGAAAAATACAATCTGGAATCGATCTATATAAAAGCGAAATACCACTCACACATCATCACAAAATCTCCAGAACCGTAAAGCCTACAAACTTGAAATTTCCTACGTATATTGCTCTTGGCTTCTAGGTGCTCACTAAGAAAGGGTTTTTCGAAATGACCAACAGAGCATTACTATTTCATATATTATTACTATTAACACGCTCTGATGCTAAGGAGTTCTACTCCCCTTCCCCACCTGAAAAGAAATCTGTTCCAAATGCAAAACACAAGCAGACGAGTTTCAGTTTTAGTTTCACAGCACCAAGCAGCTTTACTACAGAACACTTGAGCTAAGCCATGCTAACCCAGGCTCCTTGCTGTCTCCTTGCTCACACAGCAAATACTGTTTGAGTTTCCAAACAGCCTTCAACTCTCTTACACATTGACAGGACACTAGCCAGATGAATACCAATGACGCTGGTGGGCAGAGGCACAATTCCCCCACCTTATTTTCCCCCAAAAAACTAAGCTTGATTACATAGTTTCATAGCGAAGCACGGATATAGAGTTGTGTGCAATAAATAAATGGTAAAAAGCATGAATCAAAAAAGGAAATAAAAAAAAATGATTATGTTGTGTATCTGCAAAGAAAAGAGAAGTCCTGTATGTAGGGGCTGAATGGAGATGATTTGATCTTGTGGAATGGAATTGATGAATACACACAGAGCGCTAAAGTTATAGATTTAATTCATAATATATGAATTAGTGTCATGTAGGTTGTTATGGATATATATGGTTTGATTGATAGGTTGTTGATAATTGCATGTTATATGTATGATAATGGGAGGACTGGATATGTCTTTGAGGGAAAATGTACAACATTCTGAATGGGGTCGGTTTGGGGGGGACGGGAGTGGTGGTGGAGGGAGTGGATAAACAGTATTCTGTTATACAGATAGTCTTCAACTTATGACCACAATTGAGCCCAAAATTTATGTTGCTAAATGAGACATTTGTTAAATAAATTTTTGCCCCATTTTACGATCTTTCTTGCCACAGGTACTAAGTGAGTCATTGCACTTGTTAAGTTAGTAACAGCTGTTAAGCGAATCTGGCTTCCTCATTGACTTTGTTTGTCAAAAAGTCACAAAAACCATTCACATCACCCCAGGACAATGCAACTGCTGTTCATATGAGTCAACTGCCAAGTAGTTGAATTTGGATCACATGGCCATGGTGGGGATGCTGTAATGGCCATAAGTGTGAAAAAGATCATAGGTCACTTTTTCAGTGCCATTGTAACTTCGAACAATCACTAAATGAACTGTTGTAAGTCGAGGACTACCTGTATAACATAAACAGATGGGTGAAAAAATTTTGAGAGAAAAAAAAAGATAGTGAGTGGTGAATATTTTGAAAAGATTTGTTTCAAATATATGGTACACAGTTCTGCAAAATACATGACCAAGGAAAGAATATTACTCTAAAAATATAAGTTGTTTGATTGTTTATGATGACAGATCAAGAGAATTAGTGAAGGATATAATGGTGATGAATCATTTTGAACAGAACATTTTTGGCAACGTCAAGGATGAACTTTGGTTTAAAAAAGGAGTAAAAGAAATGAAACTACATGAACAACTTCAGGAAAAGAAAGGACATGTCTTACATAAAATATTATCAGACAGATTAATCTTCAACCATCAACATAATGTAGATGGAAAGAAAGCCCGCGGTACTTGCTTAGAAGAGAGTGAAAAGAATTATGTAACAAATGTGAGAACTCTGTAGAATTACATTAATGTGAAGTATGAAAAAGATGCTTGGTAGACTTATAAAGTAAAAGAGACTTTGGATTAAAAAAAAAAAAGAATATATATCAGAATGACTGCTGCAAAAAAATTAGCATTCCAGAAATATACTGCATAAAATGTATTGTGAGAAAAAGAATAATTGCAAAGAATGTAGAAGAGAACGAGAAACAGTTAAGATTAAAAGACATGGAAAAAGTACAGGATGGTTTTGATGGAAATAGGTAATAGAAGCGGTGAAGAAGACTCAACAAAGAGCCTCCAATATAATAAACAGAATTAAAAATAAAAATAACAAAGCAATTTGCAATAAAACTAAAATGAAAGTGAGCATGAAAAAGGATAGGATGTAGTTTCAGAACTTTACAGCTCCTCTAAGCACAGCAATTCTTAAATTGCTCAGAACATTGTTTTCTATTCATATATGCTCATCATCTTGAGTTACTTATAAAAAGTGATAAAAATGGGATAAAACTCTAAATAAATAAATCATACATTTATGAAAATACAAAGGATAGTATCCAAAACCCATGTCTAAAATTTATCTCTGATAAATAGAACAAGAACAGTGTTAAGCCTGATATTCAAATTCAGTCTTCTAATAAAATATTTCCTGATTTTTTCCCACATGAAGCCTCTCAAAGCCTATAATGCACACACAAAATAAACTTCTGTTGTAAAACCTTCCAGTGTTTTTTGCAAATCTATTTCTTTTCTTCCTAGATTTTGACAAGATTAACACACTGCATTTATTCCTTTTATAATATTGCCTATCATCATATATTGCTATTTTTATGTACCATGAAATAGAGAAACCTTTTTTATATGAGAGACTTCATCAATCCTTTGCTAACAGATTTATTTGATATAACAGATCAAAAACAATGTAATAAGGAATTCAGTTTAAGCAAAAAATATAATATGCAAAAATTTCACTGGAGATCATAGTCCATTTCCACCAGCTTGGAAAAACTCATGAAAAATTAAAAATGGGATAGATATTAATTTTGCCCCATTTATAAAAGAAATGTCTGTTTAAACCACATATTTATAACATTTAGCCAATAACAATATCCCATGTTTCACAACCTGGGTAAGAGTTAAGACAAAAATAAAAACAATGAGGAATGAATTATGTTTAGCTGCAGTACGCATTGGCAGAAACTAGAAGGAAATGCTTAAAACAAAGCATTTTGTATGTAAAAATTATATTTGACCTTTTTTCTATTAGGCAGTTCCAATTATATACAGCAAAAATATGATTAAAACACATTTACAGAGAATTGAATCTGCATAAACATATTCTGCCTTTGTCTTTCTCCCCCCCCCCCCCCCCCCCCCCNCCCCCCCCCCCCCCCCCAAGCATACCTCTCTTTATTAATCTCCAAATTTATGGGCATATCTGGTATTTTATCAAGTATCTCACATCATTTACCTTTTTAAATAAACAGATAATTGCATCTCACTTGTGATAAATCAAATCATATTGTATGTAATTAGCCTTTGATAACACACTGAAATTAAAAATTTTCCTTGATCCTTAAAATGTCATTTCTGAAGTCCCACAAATATTTCCAAACCAGCAAACACTTTCCAAAACATTTATTATTTCATTATTATATTGCACAATAGCATTTAAATCTGAGAGACTATGGTAGCAGCAAGGATAGTTAGGTTAAATTGTACAAATTACACTTAACTTTATATACCCACCAGCAAAGCTGAAATTCAAAACAGATTATTTTTTGTTTTTCTACGGCGGGGAATTAGGACTGGGCAACACAGTGTTGCATTGGTGCAGTTCAACCACTTTCCCTAGAAATAATCTTTGGCCCTCACCAGTTATACTGAAAGCATAATTTGGAATTTACCATTACAAATGTTTATCTTGGTTTATATTCATCAAATTCTCTTCTTCAACTTCTCAAATTCAATTGTAGATGTCCAGGAAGCTAAGAACCATGGCTATCTCATGTAAACAGTGCTAAACTCTTATTAACACGAACAATGGAAGAGAAGGAAAAATCTGCATTACATAGACCATAATCAAGGTAATTCATTCTGCATGGCCCTGGCAAATAATACAAATTATGCATTAGCATATGTATTGCATAGGATTCACTGACTGCCTTCAATAATGGTAAAACAGATTTCTCAAAAAATCCTATCTTACTATGGATAAGTTGTATGCTAGAAAGTTTAGTCACTGACTCTCACAACCAAATTGAGTATTCTCACAGCTAAATTAGGCAGGATTACAACTCAGGATTGTTTCTGGACATCCCAGAGGTACTTTGTCAAAAGGAAACTGAACTATTCTTTGATGACATTTCGCTTCTCATACAAGAAGCTTCTTCAGTTCTGACTCATGAATTCAAATCAGCTTGGCAACAACCACCAGAAATCTCACTGGGAAACCCTGTGAAACTTTCAATTCCTGGTTAATTTAGCTATTCTTGTATCCAGGATTGATGCCTCCTAGAAGTCAGAAATTAGTACAATTCTGGTTTTTCTACTGTTATGTGCAAACATAACAATTTTATCTGCAACATTAGATAAATGGAGAAAGCTTGACTTTTAACTACCTGTTTAACTATCTGTAACTTACAGTTGGCTATTAGACATCCATCTTCTTCTGCCAGTTAAAAATTACTCAACATTTAAGGTTTCTAAACTAAATCCAAGAAGATTGTTAATCACTACAAATTATATAGTACTATCTGGGCTAACAATTTATGGATGGAGACACATGAGGAGTTTCATTGTCAAATGAGAAGTGGGGCACATTTTTGTTCTTAATTGCACACAAATTACTGTGATTATTATATGGCTAAAATGCATTTATCTATTAATACCTCAGAAGAACAAATCTGAACAAAGGAATTATGCATTACATCTTGAAATAATGCTGAACAAAGGAATGAATTAGTACCATGCATAAGGTATTGCAGTTACAATAACGAAAGAAAATAATAAAAAGACTGCTGTAAATCTTTAATACTAAGAAAATCAAAATAACTTTTAGACTTGAAACAGCTATTTTCTCATTGCAAGAACTTCAAATCTTTTTCAAGATGCTGTGATGCTCCCATCTCTCAGATCAGACCACTGGTTTGTTTAACTCAGTTTGGTCCATTCTTGGCAGGTAGTGACTGTTCAGGTTTTCAACCAAGCATTTCTTAATCATACTACAAAAGTATCATTTTCAGTTGTGATGCTAGAGACTGAATTTGGAGTGCTTTGCTGATAAATATGTATTTAAGTTCTGAACTATAATCTCCTTTGAGACAAGCTAACTCCGTATGTCTTCATCGATATATCAATACAGGCAGTGGTGGGATTCAAATTTTTTAATTACTGGTTCTGTGGGTGTGGCTTCATGGGCGTGGCAGGGGAAGGATACTGAAAGTTGGCATTTGCCAGTTCTCTGAACTACTCAAAATTTCTGCTACTGGTTCTCCAGAACTGGTCAGAACCTGCTGAATACCACCTCTGAATACAGGTTTCTCTGCAATAGTACAGAAACTGTCTATCACTAATTGTTCATTCTGATGCAAAAAACACTCCCAATTTTCTCTGAATGTGTTTTACTATGTCATAACCTTAAAATCAATCAATCTATCTATCTATCTATCTATCTATCTATCTATCTATCTATCTATCTATCTATCTATCTATCTATCTATCCATCCATCTACCCACCCACCCTTATCTACCTATCTATTTTTAAAATCACCCATTTCTTTCCATTGTCCTAGCACAGGGATGTCCAACTCGCGATTGTAAAATATTAGCTTACATATTAAGTTATTGCAAGATAAAGGTTGTCATCAAATGACATACCACAATTTCCCCCCCCCCGCCCCTTTGCTAAACTGGGGGAGGGCGTGTCTGGCCCATGGGCCGCAAGGTTGATATCCCTATCCTAACACTTAAATTAAGACGTCCATAGGCATCCATGTGAAGGAGCAAATGATGAAATATGACATGTTGCAAAACATGTTGCATGACTTCCGTATGTGTTTGATGTTATGATGCAAGTACAAAATAGCCAACACTTCCTCTATTAAATCATAATGCACATTTCATTATTTTTTTCATCATGATGGCTGACAACAGTTACTTATGAAAACCACATCTTTTTTTTCCTTTTAGCCTTATCAAAATGCATTGCATGGCAAAAATGCCAAATATTTAGAAACATTTTGCAGTACACTCAGAATCATTGAGGCCAAATGGACATAGAAATTTCCTGGACAATGGACAACAGTGACTTGAAACACAAAAGTCCTGGATTCAGAGATTATTGCATTAGAGTGGAGCAGACTTTGTCTCTCAAATAATGTGGCTCAGTTTACGGAGCGCTCTATTATGATTTAAAGCACCAAATGAGCAACAACAATAGCAGATTTTTGAGTGAACTCTCATGTCACTAATTCAGATATGAAAGACCCAGCAGCTGGGTTGCTTTCACAGTCTGCATTTTATTCATTGGAAATAAGCTATTTGTGGAAAAAAACATTGATTAGGGAAGGAGAAAACAATTCCATTTCTGATAGTAATATGAAATTTCCTGTGACAAGGAATTTGATAAAAATGCTTTCAAAAAAGAGGCAGGTTATGTGTGTCTATAGCTATGGTTGTAAGGAAATCTGTCTTTAGTCAGTAAGCAGGAAGAAGAAGAGTCAGTTGCACAATCCAGAAATAATAGGAGCGGGACTTAGGTAGAAAGTGAAGTTTCTATTACAGAAATTAGATTTAGGTGTGCAAGCACTTTGTATAATTATGTTATTGTAAACAGAGTGAAATTATCATTCAACTGAAAGTTTCAAGCCAGTTTATAAAGAATAAATAATAGCTGCTGCTAAATTATACATTATTATCTGCAACAATTCAATATGATACATGGATCATATCTGGGGCTGCTGACAGCTATTCAGAAATTGGATGGTGCTGGATGAATCCTGGAACCCTGGCACTGGAACAAATTCTAAGCCAGAAGTAACCTCTGCCCCCTAGAGCCTTAACTGTCATTTTGCATCATGCTCTCCCTTTGCATCAATTTACTCAATAGCCCTGCCCTGGAGAGGAAGTCAGTAAAGGTTTAGCTTTGATAGAGATGGGAAACAGAGACAGATGAGCAGACCTCAGCCACAGGGAAAGCAACAGATTCTTTACTGGGGTAAGATGTCCTTCAAGACACTCACCCAGTATCACTAAGATGCTGCAAGGCCAATTAACTTTGTCTCTTTAAAGAATACTGTGCAATGGCCAGGAAGAAAGAGCACCGAACAAAATCAGCTCACAACTTAGACATTAGTTTTATAGCCAGCAGAACACATGAAGAGAATAAGAAATGAGCAAATTCTCTGTCATGCCCATATATTTTAAAAGCAATAAATGTTTAAATTGGAATTATTTTCCTGCTAGTACAACAGCTTCTTCCTTCACTCATATTTTTGGATAATACAAGCAATGTTTACTAAAAAGCTTTATGTGCAAGTCAGTAATTAGCAACCAACAATTAGTATAAAGGTATATCTAAGAACTAAATCAAATCTTGCAAAATGTCACAACAGATAACTACTTATTTTTCATATTAACATGGAAAAGAATACATACATGCACTATCTCAGCATGCTTGCCATACCATTTAATATAAAACCTGGTAATTTAGGAAAAGGGGAATGGCATAATACATCTGACAATTCTATCAAGGAAGCCACTGGCAGCTGAATTATGCATTTCTGGTAGATTCCTCCAGGCTGTGATGATTAATCCATGCTGATACTGCTAGCTGATATGACCTAGAGATTCATTCTGGCTCACATACCACAATAAAATGAACACTATTGCAATGTCAAAGAAACATTAACAATGCATCAGTTCTAGATGCATTGGCTACAATGCAAATTTCTATAAATAACTGTGGTACCTTTTCCCCACGGGGTTTACTGAATTAGCCACATTTCGATTCACAAGAGACTTTCTCCTTGATAACTTCTTGGTGCTGGTGCTGTCATCACTGGTATCATCATCTTTCTTTGGTGTGCTACCTCCTTTGCTGTTGAGGTCCCTTAACACATTATAATTAATTTTACTTGAAATCTTCTTCTGTTCCAACATTTTTTCAATTGCCTCTCCTGCTGTGCTGGCCTGGATCAGCTCCCGTTTCTTTGCAGACTTCTTGGGCTTAATTAAAACATAAGGAATAGGAATTTTAGGGGGCAGTCAGAATAATCTTACTGAAATCAAAGTACGGGCTACAACTATGCCATTTTCAGATGACAAGTTATAGTGAATAGGAAGGGTAAGTGATTAGTTATAACAATGATTTGTCAAAATTTTAGTGTGATATTAACAATTCTTTGTAGAACCACACTATATGGATGCAGAGCTGAATACTTGAATAGGATCTTCTGAATTTTCTTTCCCTTAAAAATGATGCATTTAATAAGTTTTATTTTGAATGGCAATCAATATATATAACATGTAAGAATGCTAAGATTCTTTAAAATACGTATGTTTTCCTTCAACATGTCAAGTACCATTTTTAAGAGTTTTGTTTTATTTTGAATGGCTGACAATATATATACTATATACAATGTTAAGAAATAGGCATTGGTAAGAAGATACACTGAAGTAAAATAAGATTTTCCTCCAACAACTCATATCCCATTTTTAAGAGTAGATCCTGGGGAAATAATTTAATTGTTATCCAAATTTGAACTACTATGCCCATGGAAAGTGACAATTGAGTTGGGAATCTAAATTAATTTTTTTTAAATTTTAGATCAAAATGAAGCAACTAAGTGAGAAATTACTACCGCTTGTACTACAGTGCTTCCAGTTTTAGTCCTGAATTGGTTATGATAATGATCACATAGCTTATATGTTTTGACTGTATCTCTTCCAAAAAAGTAAATGGTGTGATACTAAGTTTCAATAGAAGAGAATATATCTGGCTCAAGGTTGAATTATGAAAGAGTGACTCTGGAGTACTGATTCCACAATGCTAAATTTGCTACTCCAAGATCAGAAGTTGTTTCTTTAAAAGCATTTTCTTTTTAAATTTTTATATACCTTTTCTTTCTTTTTCAAGTTCATTTTCTGTATTTTTGCATTTTTTACTCATTTAAAAATCTCCAATAAAATTATATTTTAAAAGATAGCAGAATTTGACATTTACTATCTATTATATGTAAGCCAACCATAAAACCTTTACTATTGCCAATATTTTTGCACCTGTATAAAGGTTTTTTTTAAACATGACATGATAATTGAATTATGAGTATCATATATAATAGATCTACCTGCCTAGGCCTAATACTATACTCCCTTCTGTTCAATAGTTCAGCAGTTGCCAAATTTTGGTTGTCCGCAGAAGAAATGGCCCCCAAAAGCAATTAATCTGGGCCACACAGTTCTTGCGCCTCCAGCTTGAGGGACCCCTGAGTCAGGTCCCTGAGTTGCATGCGCCAACCAGCTCCCACATAAAGTGACGGCGGCCACAACAGTCCCCTCCTCCAGCACCCACTGTTAGTTCTCCCCATTAGTTTTGTAGCTTTGAATTGCTCCCGCTTCTCTCACTTTCCTTCCCCCTCTGCTCCTCACACCCATGTGCAAGCAGGCAAGGAAAGGGAAACGGAGACATGTGCAGCTCTCAGCTCCTCCAGCCCTCACTGCCTCTCCCAACATTGAAGCCTCGGAGATGCAGGCAAAGCCACCGCCGCAATAGCGCCCTGAGTTTGCTTGCTTTTCCACTACTGTTCCTCTTCCTCTTTCTCTGAGTAGGGCTATTCTGAACTAATCGAGTATGCTAAGGCAACTCGGGCACTACCACTGCGGCGGCTTTGCCTGCATCACTGAGGCTTTGATGTCCCTCAAAGAGCTGGGACCTTGAAGCCTAAAAGAGCTGGGAGACATGAGAACTGTGAGTGGGAGCATTTGGTGATTTCGAAGAACTCCTAGAACACGGTAGATTGGCGTTTTGTAGGTCTTGATGAAAGAGTGAGCTTTGTTTCACCTCCTTTCCTCCCCTGGTATTGCAAGAGATGCTTTCTCTCTCTCCCCCCCCTCCCCGCCCCCAAATAATCACTGGCTGTGGCTGGGTTTGACAGCAGCACTAAAGTGAACAAAGTGCCCCCAGGGACACCTTTCCTTGCCTGTCTCCAGGTGAGCCTGGAAGAGCCCCCTGCCCAGCTTTTTCTCAGCTGCAGATCTGAGCTCTCTCAATCCTCCACCTGGGATCTGAAAGGAGCTCCTACTTTCTCCTCCTCCCCTCCCCCCAATTAATCACCGAGAGCAGCAGTCCTTCCATAGGCAGATGCCTGCTGAGAAGCCCCTGGAATGGCGGCCGAGGGGCACTGTCCCCCAAGGAGAGCAAAGCCTCCTTTCGGCCTATGCTTCTTCCAGCTACAATTGCAGCAAGGCCCCTCACCTCTTTGGAAGGTGCAGGTGGGGCAAGGCTTTTAACCTAGAATGTTTTATTTTGTTATCATTAAGCATTTACATTTTTGTTATAATTAAATGTGTGTATGTGTGTGTATGTATGTATATATACGTATACATACACACACACACACATATATATAACATTAAATTTATATTTAATATGAAAAATTATATTAAATATATTAGCTTTTTTAAAAAAAATGTATTAGTTTGTGGTCCCTGAGGTCCAAAAGGATGGTGACCCCTGCAACAGTTCATCTGCTGATCTATATTTCCCCATATCCCTATATGCAGGGTACTCCTGCATATAAAAACACAGGAACCTGCTGATATTAGCCATGGAAACTTTTTATTGGTTGTATGAATTGGCCTTCTGGGATTCCAGCTGCAATTCCCTATTGTATCTGAAAAAAATCCAAGTTATTTCCCAAGAGGCATTATTTATACAGCCTTGAATTGATACTATTTAGCATTTATAGTCCAACATGCATGGACTAAAGTCTTGAGAAGGATAGCCACTCTGAATTGATTCCATTCAAACAATCTGATTATGACAGTGTGGATTAGTTTCAATATTAAACATTGTGTCAGTTTAACTTTTAGTCCAAAAGTCAGACCAGACTAGACATAATTTTTAAAATTCATAATTCTCAATTTAATACTGTCCTAACTCAGCAGTCAGCATCCTGTCACCATCAAAGCTCTCTTTGCAACTCACAAAAAAAAGCCCACCTCTTTGGCAAAAAATTAGTAGTGTGTTTTTCTACCATTTTGAGGTGGTAATCATATAAAAACCGCAAGATAATCCGTAAAGGATGCTTAAAATAATTAGAAATGAAAGAAAATACACTTTCCATCTGTAAATAGAAAAATCTCTCAAAATCTTCATTTCATCTAAAGGCATGATACAAATCATATTCTAAATCAGTCCATTGCAGGGAGCAGTATCCTGAAAACTGCGGCTTTGTTCTTTAAAGAAGTCTATTCCTACCCAACAAGTTGTCTTTTTAAAGGATGGGCCTAATTCTTATCTATGAGCTTCAAAATGTGAAAATTTAGGTACTGTAAGTAGAGTTAAATATTTTGAGCCTCAATGTTTCTAGTCATTTATATTTATTATAACATTATTCTCCCTGCATTGTTATAAGGTTCATGTTATGAAAAACAAAAGTATTTCAGTGGAGATGAGGCATAGAGGGCAGATTTTTGCAACCTTTTTAACTACACATTCTACTACACACATTTATTTATTTGTTACTTCATTTATTGACCACTCTTTTCAAGAGGCATCAGGAGGTTTACAGAATAAAGCATACAAAACCTTTTTGCAAACAATGACATAAAGCCTTCTTAAACTATTAATAATAAAAGGGTCTTTCTACTTAAAGGAAATAAAATCTATAAAATAACAATGTCTCCATTGCCCTTGTTATCACCTTGGGCAACATAAGCAGATATTCAGATTTCAAAAACTGTGCAAAGTAAAAGTGTTTCTTCCTTTCATGATACCAAAGTAGAAGCAGTCCATACTTCTGAGATGGGTCAATTCTATAGAAACAGAGCAGCCATTAAGCAGGCTTCCCTCAATGCCTTGCCAACATATCCAAGACGGTATCTGAAATATTGATTCCCAGATTGAATACATCTTCTGCTTAACCAGCTTCTGCTTGAACTTAGGGAAGTCTATACTTCTTGGAACATTTAGTTCCACTATTAGTTTTTTTTCTAACAATTTGGGAGCTTTGACTGGAATATTACTCCCTGTAATTTAAATCTATTATTTTGTGTTTGGAACTCTGAAGGGAAAGAGGCTTTGACTTTCTTCTATATGATATCAATTCAGATTGTTATGGTTTCGTCAGATGCCAGTTTGGACAACAAGGAAGAGCTGGGTTCAGGAACTTCAAAGAGGAGTGGAAGAACATCAGGATGATTGCAGGAATGGATGGGCAAGGGGAGGAGAGACTAGGAACATGAGAATGGCCGGTGGAGAGCAATTGGACAAAGGACTGTCTGAAAAGGAGAGAACAGGCACAGCTGCAACCAGTATAGATGCCAGCCAGAGGCACAGGGCAGAGAAGGGCACAGCTATAGCCAATTAGTGAAGACATGGAAGAACTGCCTTCTCTTCTGGATATCAGATCACATAGACACAAGCACAGGGAGGTACAAATGAGGTCAGTGAGGCTACTTCTGAGGAGGCAGCCTCACCCCTCCTAATGAGTTGCACCAGATGGTGACTATTTAGCCTCAGGCTTAGAGCAAAGCTATGTTTAAGATAATTGTTCACTTTTTGCCATGCATGTGCTCTGACTTCGTTCTTCCGGACCTGTGCCTTGTTACTCAATCTTGTGCTTGGACCTTGGATATTGTTTTGAAACTCTGGACTTGTGCTTGGATTTCAGACTGGTGTGGATTAGTGGATTTATGCTTCAATCTCAGACTGTGTATTTGGCTGTTGACTTCTTTTGCTGTGCAGATTAGACTCTGACTCATTGGGACCTTGTATTTCTAGTAAAGGACACAGTAGGGGCTTGCTGTTCTTTAATAAAGCATTAAAACTCCTTGGTGTATGTGTGTGTGGACTGGGGAAGGACATAGGTATTTGAAAAGTACTATCATATTTATTAGAGTACTATCATACTTATTCTCAAACATCTTTTTTCAAGGAAATCTATCAAACTTCTTCAATCTGTCTTCATAGGATTCTAACCACCAGATCATTTTTATTGCCTTTTTAAAGCCTTGTTTCAATTGAGTCCTTCTCAAAGGATTAAAACAAACTCTCAAAAAATAATCTCAAGGATGATTAGGGAGATAGAGGTTAAAATATATGAAGAACAGTTGCAGGAATTGGGTATGTCTAGTCTGGTGAAAAGAAGGACTAGGGGAGACACAATATTAGTTTTCCAATATTTGAGGGCCTCCTACAAAGACAAAGGGATAAAGCTATTTTCCAAAGCATTAGAAGGCAAGGCAAGAAATAATGGATAGAAACTAACCAAGGAGAGAAGCAATCTAGAACTAAGGGGAATTTTCCTAATGGTAAGTGCAATAAACCAACAGAATAGCTTGCCTCTAGAAGATGTAGGTGCTCCATCACTGGAAGTTTTTAAAAAGAGACTGGACAGCCATTTGTCTGAAATGTTATAGGGTATCCTGCTCAAGCAGGGGATTGGACGAGAAGATCTCCAAAGTCCTTCCAACTCTATTTTTCTATGTTCTATAGTGCCCAGAACTCAATTATTCTGCATTCTATGGTGCCCAGAACCAGTCACAGTATTTGTGGTGGGTTGTGGACAATGCACAATAGACTCCTTACCTCCCATGGTTTGAAAATTGTAGTTCTATTGTTTTGTTTGAAGCCACATCATACTGCTGGCTTGTACTCAGTTTGCAATCAAGTACTTTGCCAAGAAATTAATCCATTTTAAATGGGTTCACTCAATTCACTGAACTCAATAGTAACCAAATGGGCTGGGTTTGCGTAGTGTAGTATTCCACAATAAAAAGCAACCAAGCTTACAAATAAAGCTGTTATATCTTTAACTGACTGGATTAAGAGTGTTACATAAATGCAAGGACAATTTTTAAAAATGCTTCTTTAAGCTTAATACTGATACCAAAGATGAAATTTGGGCCATACTTGCCTGCTAAGTTGCTATTTTTCCTTTTTCTGACCATCAGCTGTTCTGCTGCACCAGGAGATTTAGATTAGCTAGAAAGCAGGAAATCGTTGGATTTCTTGCTTTCTAGCTAATCTTTAGGTGAGCTGAATCTTCCTTAGGACTGAAGCAGTGCAGACTGAGCTAGCCGATGGCATAAGCGCAGATCTCTAAGTGAATCTGTGATGCTGTGAGCAACTCAATGTGCCTGCCTGCTTTGCCTGATTTTGGTAAAAGTTGCTCTTTTTTTACAAAAAATTCAATATTTATATAAATATTTATAATATCTACATACAAGCCATATCCAGCCAGTCAAATGACCACCAAGCCACCCCCACAAATTAGGCCACTCCCACAGAACCAGTTTGTGGTCCCCGGGATTTAAAATTATGAGTTTGGTGGTCTCTGAGGTCCAAAAGGTTGGCGACCCCTGATCTAAAGGGCTCAAGAAAATAAAATATTTAGTCAATTCTGGCATTATCCTTTGGGTATTATCCAATGTATATTGTCTAATATTAAGTTTCCTTGAATCTAAAATCATCAGAACAGATATAGCCAAATCATTTACTGTATCAACTGAAAATAATTTGGGGGGAGAGGGAATAAAGTAGCATTTCTGGATCCTTCCTTTAACATTTACCAAGCAAATTCTCACTTGACTTAATTTTCATTTTTAGATACCTTTAATTAAATATGAAATGAGAAGCCTGCAGCCTGCACAACTGTGAGCCTTCAGCATCACTTATCACTCAGTGCCTTTAGAACTGATACAGATCTGATAGCTATTCTTAGAAAATAAAAATGGCAGATCATCGCAATGCATGTCTTTGTACAGACATTGGTCCCAATGTCTTATTTAGTTGTTCCATGCAACAAACTCATTTCTGCCTGTATATAATACCATCTTCAAAGGGATTTCCACACAGAACACGAGCCGCAATCTGGTTGTGAAAGTATCAGGACACGTTAACTGTCACCTGCAATTTGTTGATTCATACTAACAAGCTGTAAAGAGAAAAACATTGTGGCATTCCCACAATGAATTAGGCTGTATATTTGAAATACAATATGGACTTCTAAGTGAAAAATGTGATTTTAGTTTAGCTTGGTAAAAAACAGAGTAACTATGTCAAACATGGACTATGCCTGCAGTTGCAGACTATTCTTTCCTCTTCTTCATGCTAAAAAGTGATAGTCTTTTAGTTTGCAGTTCTTGACTAGGAAACTCCACACACTTCTCCTTGGTTCTTCTAAATGCTGACAATTCCCCATAGCTCTGCTTCTTTATTTCTAAAATCTGGATTTGTCTCAGTTGCAGAAGAATTATTTTCAAGTGGTGCTTTTTATAAAATGTCAGTACAAAATAAATCACATTACTGCTACCCACAAACACACAAGCATAGAAGAAAAACTTACTGCAAATGTTTGTTCTGCTGATCTCAAAGGAAATATCAAACAGCACACTGCAGCCACTGCTGCAACATGAGACTCAAGGGATGCATAGATAGATCAAGTAAAAGCAAAGAACTATGTCCAAGGGCTCTCAGGGACTCCTATACTGTAGATCTCTGGGAGCTGACAAGAATGCATAAATTGAAAATCTGCTGGAAAATGGGCCTGAATAAATACAATCCCCCAAGAAATAATATGTGATACTCAAAACAACTGCAATGTCAACTAGATGCATAATGCACTGAATTTAAATGCAGCAATAAAAATGGAGGAAGCCACTTTCACCAAATCAGTCATCAGGTTCAGTACTGTCTATACTCTGACAGACAGTTTTTCTGAGTTTTAGGTTTCTCTAAGTTATCAAACAGGCATCATTCCTATCCCTATCTGAAGACACTAGGAATCAAGCTTGTATTTTTTGCATGCAAAGCATGTACTCTGCTGTTGAGCTCTAGTTTCTGCTACTGAATACAAAAATTGCAGGTGTGATAGGGATGCTGCTAGGATTTTATGAGGAAATGCAAAATGCAAAAACAGCAACTACCTGGCCAAAATGATGCTGCCAGTTTTTCAAAGAAGTTACATCAGTTCTGCATCTCCCTCGCCTTTTCATTTGCAAGACAGAACTCAGACCTTAGTGGTATCTTTATATTACTAGGACTATGGAAGCACAGTTTAGCAAGCCAAATTATAAATTTACTGAACATTAGGGTATAAGAATTAAAGCAGTAAATTATTGTTTGCATTAACTATGCATTATGTCTTCATTGGGTTTTTTCCCTTGCATCATCTCTCTCATGAATACTCACATTTAGATGTATAGAAAAGTTTTATTTAAAGGGATAACATGATTAGTTTCATAATGGATTAACACAGAATAAAGCAGTATCTTAGAAAAAGAAGACTGGAATATGCAGCTACTGCCAAGAAGAGGAAATCAACCTTTCTTTCTTAATTATTGGGACAGAGTTTGGATACAGAATATTGTCACCACTGAAGAAATGAGTGACTGTACAAATGACAACAACCCTGAACCTGCAACTGATCCAGCTTGAAAGAGGACCTCAGTATGTCAGGTAAAGGAGTGGGGCAATTTTGGAATGTAGTACAATGGACTGCTTTAATAACTGAAGAATCTTCCCTGACAATTTCTGTCCAAAAGAGGGAATGGAATTTCATTAATGGAAAGAGAAAACAAATGAACAACACAGGTTTCCCTGCTCTCTTATTAATGCAGATTGAAGAGTACTTTCTGAAGTATAAAAGTCTAACATAACTTCAACATATCTATTATAAATATTTATTCAATTTATCGAGGAGAAAATTTGTTATGAAAACAGATAATGACTAACATTCTTATTGTGTTTATCTGTTTGTACCCTCAAGTTAGCCCAAGGAGTGCATTATGCTGCAATAATTTTTGAATTGGAATGCCTAAAATCTGCTAACTAAGAAAGCATTACAAATCTAGGGCCCATTGCTCCTGTGGAATTGAAATTTCCATGATGCTTGAATCAGTTTATTTACAAATATATGGCTCTTGCAGGATCCCCATGTTGACACGATCATGATTTCCAACATTCCTTGCCAGTTTCCTTAAAAGCAAAATGAATAAGGAAGTCAGCAAGAAGTCAGAAGTCGTTCCTGCTCCCACTGCCTTTTGCCTGCCAATAGTCATTTGTTTATCTGTTTGGGTAAAAAGAAAAAAAACAGTATGACTAACCTAAAATTTAATTCTACTAAAATCATACTGCACTAATTTTCTCACAAAGGATGACCCAACAGGTCACAGGACTGGCTAGAAGTATTTACTGTTTTCTGTCTCTGGTAGCACTGAGCCACCATTGACTAATCTCAATAAACGAAGCAGCTTCAGATGTAGTTAGAATCTCAGTGGGAGGTTAGCAGAAAAAGACAGGGCTCTTGGCTAGATTGGGAAATAAAAAAAATACTGTGAAAAAGGTCACGCATATCCACCGCTGTTAACTGCATGGATGCGGTTCACAAAAATGGAGCTCAATTTGAGGGTAATCTTATTGTAACATGTTTTTTTTTAAAAACAGGACAAAGAAGCTTTGGAATACTTATTTTAAAAATAAATATGTAATTAAGAAAGTTTGGATTACGTATCATTTGCTTTAATGATATTAAAAGCATTACTGCAGTAAAAAAAACAACACACCAGAGGTTGATATATATGCACCAAACATAAAACAGACACTAATAATGAATGTTAGTGACAAGAGGATTTTAATGAATATATATATAAGATAGAGTGCACAAAAATATATGTTTCATATTTATTTTAAAAATAGAGAGAGGAAAAATAAATTGTAATATTACAATCTTAATACAAGCAGTCTGTTCTCACAGTAGCCAACCAATTGTACAAGGAAGCCCACCAGTTTCCCAGCAGCTGGTCTTCAGAAGCAGTCATACAAGCAATCAAGACTATGATCCCATGACTTTCATTCACTGGCCCAGCCCCTTTTTTGAAGCCAACCAAGCTGATAAGATTGAGTTCTTATTCTAAAACACATCAGTGTTTACAATGAAATACTTTCTATAAGTCTTATCCAACAAAATTAAACATTGTTCAAATATCTCTTTTGACATCATTGATTTCAAAAATATTACTTACCTTATGTTCTTTATAGATACCAAGCTCCTTTTCCTTTGCTATCCTTGCTTCTTTTTCTTTTTTTAAAAAAAAGGTAAAAGAGAAGTGTAAGCAGAATAATGTTTTAAGAATCGGGGGGTTGGAGGTAGGGGTGGAGATGGGAGCAACACAGACTTGATTTTTCCTCCCTTCTGTAGCAATGTCAAAATCTAGAGCAGTGGTCAGTACTGCAGCATCACAGGTGCCAAAATACTTCTGACTTACCCAAATGAAAACAATGGAGCTAAGGATGCCTGGCATTCATAGTTCTGAGGAGATCTTTCCTGAGGTTTGTAATGTTTTTATTTCATAATATAGTAGAGGTGGGGTACCTGTGCTAACTACAACATAATACACTTATGGCTTACGTCTTTCGATAAAAGAATGCATTTAAGTCTGTGCTAAGTCTTCTTAAAATAATGTAACTACGATATACTTCAAACTGAACAGTTAAGGCCTGGTCCCACTGGCCGACGGACACAAAACGTATGCATAAAGGACACAGTGGACAAGCAAAATTTCGGGGGTGGCTCCATCCGTTGTCATCCGCCCCAAAAAGTGGTGAAAATTTGCATAAACAGAATGGAAAAGAATGGAAAAGAACGGACGTGGTAGTATGTAGCAGGGATGTTAAACAGATGTCATAGGAAGCCTAGCGGATGAAAGCGGATGTGAAGTGGTGAACACTCTTCTGAAGTGGGTTCCGGGGAGATAATTACGGACGCATAGCGGATAGAAGCCGATGTCATACGTACGCCTAAAGGAAGGAAAGGGGATGCCACACAGATGATAATCGGATGCAAAACGTTCACGATGATCATCCTTTCTATTTCCGTGCTACTAACGCTGTGTAGACGTTCCTGTACCTTTTGTTCCTCCCTCTTTCCGTTTTCAGCTACAGCGGAGTGTGAGTTGCGAGGATGCCCAGAGGATGCAGAGAGGATACAGTGGACGTTTAATGGATGCTAAATGGACATAGAACGTTTGTTGCTCGTATGTCGTGGATTTACATCATACACAGTGGAAAGTTCATGCATCAAAGTTTTGTGCAGCTCAAAACTTCTTCGCGTGGATGAATTGCAGTGGACAGATGCTAGACGACGGATAGAGCGTATGAAACATGTATGTGCAATAGGAGTACACAACAGATGCATAGCGTTTTTCCAACGGATGGCTATAGTTAGCTTTTTTTGAAAAAGTTTTTTAGTTTTACATCCTCTTTGCATCCATAGGTGCAGTAGGACTGGGCCTTTACAGTTAATGTTTTGAGCCCCGTAAGTTTGTTTACTGCTTTTGTTTACTTTGCACACCTTCCAGCCTAAGAAATGATCTGTAAACACTGTCATAAGCAAATAAAAAGCATGCAAAACACATCAGAAATATTTTTATTTATTTTGCTTACCCTTTTGTTCCTTGAGATAATCTGCATTTTCCTTCATCCACAGTTCTGCTTTTATCCTGGCTTCTGAATCATTAAGTATGTACTAGAGATAAAGAGTAAAAGTGTTAAGACTTCTGCAGCAAATATATAGGAATTAACACAATCACCTTCCTTCTCGTGTCCAACATTTTCTTCACCCAAACCAACTCATACTTTCCCAAAGACAGCTCCTACCTTTTATATTTAAAGATACTGATTTTAGAAACAAAACATAGAATATAGAAAAACATTTATTTTTCTCAAGGGAAAAACAATAACATTAGTAAGTAGCCTTACTTAAAAAAAAAAAAACTCTGATAATTTTGAATGTACCCACTTAAGTATAGAAACAATTATGAAAGGGGGTTGGAAAGATTCTTACCATATCTATTTCACTGTCATCAATTCCACTTAGATCTAATTCACCATCTCCAGTATTTTCATCTAAACAGAAGTAAGTCAAATTTTAATTATGGTATGCATTCATTCCAAATCAACTCCGATTCAATCCCTGGCTTTAATCATCTCAAAAATACAGTCTTTCTGATAACTGGTTTGCTAACAAAGCAATCATTCAGCATATGGGGCCCATCCATATTAAAAAAGGGAAGATAGATTTTTTTATCCCTTAACCACACTTTTCTCCAGTTATTGTTTCTTGTGTGAATACAAACTGTCACCAAAGTTAATTATTGTAGAAAACAGGTATAAATAAGACTTGCCCCTCATCTCTTTAAAAATTGTTGTTAATATAATTCAGTGATAAACACTCAATTAAATGTAAAGTGAAGAAATGAGAGGTTAGGAACTTTTAAATGCCCCAAAGTCAAGGACATGCAATATCTAAATAGTTGCTGCATTCATCCATGTGAATGATGAATGCCATTGAATAGCTGCACTAATCATCATAATATCTGTTTTGTATGCATGAATGTACACATGGGAAATTAGAGGGATAACTAAGTAAAAGGCTAGCAATTGGGGAGGTCACTTTGAGTGTTCCTCAACCTGCTAGCCTCTAAGCAGTCCACCCAAGATCCAGGAAAATGAATTACGGATGCCGGGTTAGAAACCCAGCCCAGATTTACATTCCACAATAGGGTGTAAAAGCAGGAGCTTTCCAGCACAGATGTCCAGCTGTCTTTCTTTTCTAAGCCCTGTATACTGCATGAGTCAAAAAGAGGACTGTGAAAATATTTACAGACCCCTCACATCCTGGACACGAACTGTTTCAACTCCTACCCTCAAAATGACGCTATAGAGCACTGCACACCAGAACAACTAGACACAAGGACAGTTTTTTTTCCCCGAATGCCATCATTCTGCTAAACAAAAAATTCCCTCAACACTCAAACTATTTACTAAGTTTGCATTACTATTACTATTAATCCTCCCATCCTTCCTTTCACCCATCTCCTCCCACTTGTGACTGTAGCCTTGTTTTTTGTACCCTAACGATGTTCATTAACTGTTTCCGAGTATGATTTGATTGCTTATTGTACCCTATGACTATTAAGTGTTGTACCTTATGATTCTTGACTCTTGACAAATGTATCTTTTCTTTTATGTACACTGAGAGCTTATGCACCAAGACAAATTGTGTGTCCAATCACACTTGGCCAATAAAGAATTCAATAGAATTCAATTATATTCTATTCTGACTGCTCTTCTCTCTTACCTGCTGTTATTGTAAATAAGAAGGGCACATTGAATCCTATTGAATCATTGCCTATTGTTACTGAGTCTTATTAATCTTGAGAAAGACATGTTTCAAAAGTGTACTACAGTATAATGTTTTACTGTCAAGAAATATCATAATACCATACAGATACAACCTAGTCTTGAAGGACAGGAAGCAGAAACTCTGGGTATTCAATGCATTTTGAAGAAGTAGCTGCAAACTAAAGCAATGGATTGGAACAGATAGGTAACGATACATAAAGAAATGGGTACCAGAACTGGAACAGATCAACTTGCTTAGGATTCCATACATTTTCTCAGTTATTAGTCTAAATATAGCAATTTACTTAGTTCAAATACACAGTTCAAATAGTGTGGCAGTATTTTCAACTACCCAATAATATTTTAATATTTATGTTATCTGAAACATTTTGCACACATCTCCTGGGATATACACAGATGATACACATTTTCTGAAGGCAATTTTATGATCATATATTGACTGAAATGTTTCTGGAAAAGGTGATTAAAAGACATCTTTTAGTCATGAGTTCATTGACAATTCAGCAAACGAACTCTTGTACTGCAGTTATCTGTAGTTTTCTACTTCACAGTTTTCACACATAAGTAGAAATTTAAAAAATCCTAGTAGTTATCTATTCAAAATTGCAGTGACGTTCTCTCAGCAATTTAGTCAATATGCCTTTGTTGTTGACTTCACATAATTTCTCTTTGTATTTTGTAAGCACAGAAATGCAATCTGTACTTTGCCCTTCAAAACACTTAAGCATGTGTTGTTCCAGGCAGTCCTATTAGGCAATTCCATGTGGAATGTTTTGCATTATTCTTATGCCACGCAATTTGAGCTTGCAGATGGGTGAGGTCCCATTAAAAGCTAAGTGTTTATTTTTAGTAGAACCGATGTTGTCTAGACTGAGATACACACATCAAAAACATCATCTCTTCATTTAATCTTTAAGTTGCAGCTTTTAAATACTGTCTTTTAAAAAAGCTTTGATCAATTCATGCATCTATTGGGCAAGGGCAAACATAATGTGAAGTGCATGTTCGAACTTGGCAACCCATTTGTTTATTGTGCATTTAGTTTGGCCAAACTCTTCCTACAAGGCCAGGTTATTTGTTCATCCAGTCCACTGTTGTCAGCTCTGAGCAACTAGTGAATGTTGCCTGAGGACAAAATGCTGAGGTCTTGGCTAGTAATTATAACATGTCGAAAATGCCATTTTACAGCAATCTGCTGCCAAATTTTGTTGGTGATTCCCAGGTAGTTTAAAGGGGTTTGTGTCAATTTTAAACTTAAACATGATAGATTGTTCAACTCTACCAGAGAATCATAGCAGTTTGTCATATGACTGACCACCTGTCTGTATTTTTAAAAATATAGCAAGCAAGCAAAATCATAATTTTAATATTAAAATTAATTATATTATAGGAAGGTACTGGGAGGTCTGCAAAATATTTCAGCTTTGATCAGTTTCAAATTTGAAATGCTCCATTTTGAATGCAAGACATAGAAGTACAAACAGTCCTCAATTTACAACTACAGTGTGGAGTGGATGTTCCATTAAATAAGTCATGCTCAGTTTTACCGGGGTGGTGGTGGTGGTGGTGGCTACGGTTGTTAAGCATATCACAAAGACATTAAGTGAATCCAGCTTCTAGCTTTGCTTGTTGGAAGCTGCCTGGGAAGATCACAAATGACAATCACATGACCCTGGGATGCCACAACCATCATCAAGACACGCTGGTTGCAAAGCACTCGAATTTTGATGATGTGATTGTTGTATAAGTGCAAGGACCAGTCATAAGTCACCTTTTAGCACCATCTTAACTTCGAATACTCATTAAACAAATGCTTGTAAGTCAAGGATTACCTTATGTCAAATTTTGAAAACCCTTTTTTCTGTTTGAAACACCACCCAATTTATTGAAACAGTCTGTTTTACATTTCAAATGGTGGCTTTAGCCTGGGAGTGCATTATAGAGTTTGGATTCAAATTTTTTTGTTAATGCAATTACTTATATATTTAATAATGTTATGTTCAGATCATATTATAAATTACATTTTGTCTGCAGCTTTTGAAAGAGGACTGGAATCTGTACTCCAGAGTCTGGAGAAGCTGCCCATGACTCTGGTCTCAGTTGGGTTCCCTGTTTCAAACCATAATTAATCTTGGTTAAGTGCTTTGAACGCAGATCTTTCCTTAAGAACACAGAAAGTAAGTTGGGGGATGAGATCCAACATATTTTCTAGCAGTCTCAATAACTGAGAGGGAGCCCACAATGATCCACTTTTTCATTTTCTATCTTATTCTGTCATAAATGGACAAATCTATATATATAAAAGCAAAATACCACTCACGCATCATCACAAAATCTCCAGAATCGTAAAGCCTACATATTTGAAATTTGGCACATATGTTCCTCTTGGCTTCTAGGTGCTCACTAAGAAAGGATTTTTTTAAATGACCATCAAAGCATTAGTATTTCGTATATTATTATTAACATGCTCTGATGCTAAGGAGTTCTACTCCCCCACCCCACCTGAAAAGAAATCTGTTCCAAATGCAAAACACAAGCAGAGGAGAGGAGTTTCAGTTTTAGTTTCATAGCACCAAACAGCTTTAGTATAGAACAGGTGAGTCACGCCATGCCCAGGCTCCTTGCTATCTCCTTGCTCGCCCAGCAAATACTGTTTCAGTTTCCAAACACCATTCAACTCTCTCACACACACTGACAGGATGCTAGGCAGTTGAATACCAATAGATGGTGGTAGGCAGAAGCACATTTTTCCGCCCTTATTTTTCTCCCCAAAAACTAAGTCCAACCACATATTTTTGTAGTGAAGCATAGGTATCAAGCTAGTTATATGATAAATTCCTACATACACATATGCAACTTTGAACCATAGTGAAGATGATGCACTGTATAGAGTAAATACTCTCAAATATATTCTGGAAATTTCATTAAAAAGAAAAGTACCCGGTGCGTAATAATTTAAAACTATTCTTTAAATTAGACCATTTCCATGAACAGCAAATGCATTTTTGTGTCAGCATTTTAATTTAAACTTGTCTTGGAATTTGTCCTAATTGTTTCCCTTGTCAGGATCAAGAGACAGAGAACTCATTTACCAACTGCTGAATTGCAGAACAAGGAACTGATCCGAAATAAGCACAACCTTAACTCAGGAGAGGAAAGGATATGGAGTAATTGAAGGCTACTGGTCCTGTCTACAAATAGCCACTCTTCATTTCATCTGACAGGCATTTATTAAGTGAAAAGTGTACACGGGGCTTTCAAATACCCAAATCTTCCGTCCCCCATAAACAAAGAAGTTGGACTAGTAAATCAACATCCATTACAAGGGTCAAATCTCAGAAATTAAAACAGCTATTCTAACGTACCACAGTAAACTAAACTCCATTGCAATCATCAACAAAGCTAGCTAATCTAACTGTCAAGAGGGCCATCTATGTTCCATGAAGCACCTTGCTCTAGAAGTACAGGGGAAAGTTGATCCCAATTCTTGGCTCCTTTTTCAAATGAAAGACAATGGCATCCTCTTTCCAGTTAAACAAATATTCTAAATAATATTCTCTTCAATAACTCCCATGAAATGCATTGTTTACTACCCTTTTGGCCTGTGATCTTAAAACAGCAGAGAGTCTGGATTGTTTTGATGAAAATCATGACACATTTTGCTTTCTTCTTTTGTTTTGTTTTGTTTTTCTTCCAGAGGACGCCAAAACCTGCAACAGTTATGGATTTGGAGGGTTTTGCCTGTTGGTTTTTTAAAAAAGAGATCCCTCTTTTGAATATGAATTCTGTAAGCAGATCAGATAGTGCCTTTACAGTTAAGGAGCAACTCTCTCCCTTTTCTGCCCATTTTAATCTCTCTGGTGGAACCAGCAGTTTCCGCAGCTTTCGATCAAGTCTCCAACTCAATTATAGTCCTTGAAAGCGTCTGTCAGACTATTATTGCCACCTCCCTGTTCCAAAATCTACAGAAACTGAGCATTAAGGCTGAACGAGAAAAGAAAGGATCCATTCCTCAAAGACAGAATGTGCAGTTTTATTCAGCAAAGCTCCAGGTTTTATACCTTTTGCATATTTTATGCAGGCCTTGGAAAGATTTTTGCTGTGACCTTGCAGACAACCCTGGTCAGGATACATAATACCAGCCTATTAAATGAACCACTGGTCAAATTCAATATAAAGGCAGTTTCACACATTAATGCCTTGACCGGAAAAGTTGCACTGCTAACTACTGTTTTTGCTACAGCCTTATTCTTCCATCTCTTATCTCTAGCCTGTGTAACACTGGTACAAAACAGGTTCAAAATCGCTTAATGGAAAGATGGCAGTACGTAGCAAGGCTTCCTCATGTTCCAAGTCTTAAGAAAATGGTCTCTTGGGAAGAAAAAAAAAGAAAAGCCTGTTCATTTGAGCTGAGGTCTTTGAGAATTACAGAAGGTCTATAAAGGACATCTTTAACTTATGGCCATTCATTCAGCAACTTTCCAAAGTTACAGTGGTGTTGAAAAAGGGAGTTAACTAGTTCTCAAATGTACAACTGTTGTAGCAACACAATGGTCACATGATCAAAATCCAGACACTTTACAGTCCACAGGAGCACTTACCTCCTCTCATCTATGCTCTTTTGGCCCCCTGTCCCAGCATCTACCACTCTAGCTGACCTTCTTGTTCCCACTGCTAACCAAGGCAACTGCTGGCCATTCCCCAGGGGATGGATACACACAGCAGTTTCCTTGCAAGACTTGTAGAATATGGTCTCATACAGTCAGGACACCTTGTCAGTAGAGGGAGCAAGAAAACTGCAAAGCCTGAAGCAGCAGGGATTTCAGGGAGCATGGTAGTGACAGCTGTGGCTGAGACTGGACTGAACCATCTGTGGCTTTCTAAGGATGACAAGAAGGTCCCTTTGCATCTTGCTACAGGGCTGGTCTGGGGTTAGGCTTCATGGATGAAGGAGAGAGACTGGCAAAGCCAGGGGAAAGATTTAAATGAAGCATCAGTTTAGAATCATTACGTAACCACAAAAGGCCAACCCCCACCACCACCACGTCCCTGGAATGCTGTTAATGCTTATCTAGTTCTGTACAGGTGCTAACCATTAGTCTGAGGAGATTCCTGTATAAAAGCTACAGTAATTAATTTAGTTAAATTAAATTAAATTTAAATTAAATTTTAAATTAATCTAATTAATCATTTAATTAGAACCTTCATGAATGGACCTGTTGTTGGAGGGTTTGTTTTTTTTTGCACCTCTCAATGCTGCACTGATGCTCAAGGGCTTCTTGCAGTCCAGAGCACCCCAAGATGCCCCTTTGCACTCTGAAAGGATCTGAACTCTGCTGCAATTCAGAGGTCTTGCAGCTCCAGAGCTGCAGTACACCAAGAAGCCACTGAACAGCAGTGTATTCTTTCCCCAACTTGCTTGTGTTCCTTACCCAGCACCTCCTGTACCTCCTGCAGTACCCTGCCCTCCTTATCTGGCATTCCTTCCACTTTCCACTTAACAACCTGCATGGTGTGGAATTATGCAGCAACAGGAACTGCTGCCCCTAAGTGATGCAGTTCTGTGATATCACACTTTATGACTGCATAGTTTAGCAATGGAAGTTCTGGTTCCAGTTGTGGTTGTAAGTTTAGTACTACCTGAAATTAGGCTAGCTGCTGCTATTCATTCTGTGGTTTTAGTACCTAATGTTTAAAATCGATTTCTGGTATGTTTTACTGTTCTATGATAGACCTGGCATCAGAGGATTAACTAGCCTCCTGCAGAGATTTCGATGTCCTATGACATCTCTCATTTCCTCATGGCCTACCAGATTCCTTTCCCAGGGGAAGCCTCACAGCACTTGAAAAGGTAGAAATGCAAGCATCAAAAAAATAAAATGGGAAGCAGAAAGTGAGAAACCTTCCAGAGGTCTTTGTAATAATAGAGAAAGCTCTTGGATAATTTTTTATTTCCCAGTGGAAAAAGCACTAGTTCACTTGTAGTCTTCTGTACTGGCTTGCAAAGAGTCTCACATACTTATTGGCTAATCCCAGACAGCATTAACTGGAAGGGACCTTCCAACTCCCTGCACAATGCACAGAATGGGTATGCTCTCCTATTTTCCAATCCTCTTACTTCTTTTCTGTGTTCACTCTTCTCAGCACCAACTAAAGAGACATAAGAAAAGTATGGATCTGCTACTACAGAGAAACAAGAAAGCCCACAGAGAAACAAGAAAGCACTTCTGGAGAGAAATCTGGAAGAACTTCCTACTTTTTAATACTTCTCTTTCTCACTGGTACTGGCAAGAAAGGAGGCCTACCAAAAAAGAGCATTGGGCAGAGACCTACTGATACTTTACCCCGCTCTATTCTATTTTCTTCTTTTGATAAATAACTCTGGCAAATAGCTTTGACGGACATGAAAAAGTTACCCAAACTAATATTTCAGAACGTTCTAACTATTTACTATTTTATTTTTATTTCTGGGTAAGCACCTGAATGGCATCAGTTGTTCAGCCTGAGGTAGATATGTACAACTAAGCCTGATGATACTGCACCCCCTTGTTGATTAGTGACTTTATCCACCAGCTTCACGGAGATGTTGAATAGAAAGGGGTGACAGAACCAAGCCTTGAGGCACCTCACATGAAATATTGATAATAACACACACATACATGAATTGCACTATATTTTTATTGTTTTAGTATTTTTAATGGTACATTCTCTCTCTCTTTTTCATATGCCATGCAGTCTTGTTATATTTAAATAAACAAACAAACCTAGGCTATATGTATACATTATTTGCCTATAAACATTCAAGAAAAATAATAGTAGGGTATATTACTGTATATTGAATACTTATTCAACTTTTCTTGTGGTATTTGGGATTATCTTGCTGCCACCTTGATTTTGTAAGGAGCACAGAGTTTCCTTTTAGACCCTGAGAACAATGGTGCTTTATTATCTAATATGCTTTGCTTACATCCTGTAACTTTCATTGACATCACCCTTTTAAAAGGCCTATATCTATTTATATTTAAATTAAAAGAATAAAACACTATTTGAAATTATATTATCAAATTTGCACAACACTATCAACAGTTCATATCTCAAAACCTGGAAACAAATCTTGATCCAAATAAGCATATTCCCTTACAACCAATCAGTTAATGAATTAGACAGAATCTTCTGGAGCTTGTATAATTTAGAACCATTCATTTTTCTTGTAATATTTAATCCTGTATTGTGCCATGAAATAAAATAGTGTTGCTATTTGTTGCCTTTAACATTTGGAAAATCCATCAAGAAATTATTATTTCACCAAACTTTAATGATTTTATTTTCAATTTTAGAATGAATTTTAATCTGTGTATTCATTCTGTGTTTTCTTTTAACATCTGTCAACTGCTTTGAGTTGTCACCAGGTTACAAAAGTATGGTATAAATCAAATACTCAAACTACATATGAAATCTAGTCTGCAAAGAAAAAGTACAATATGCATGGCATGCATCTTTTTACCTCTTAGTCAGTATTCATACTCAAACTGCTAGTCCAACATTAGACAATATAAATTGGATTACAAACAAACTGACCAACCAGAAGGTTAGCACAGTTTGACACTTCTGGGAAAAATGTCAACAAGATGCAAAGAAAGAACTGCCAGAAACCGAACATTAAAAAACAAAACAAAGTTTTGTTACGTCTTTCAAAACCCTGTCTTATTTTGGCTTCAGAGAACTCTCCTAATTTTCATTCAGCTTTTTCTTCCTGCTAGATGCTGCTGTTCATGACTTTCTTGGGGAGCAATAAAAAGCAAAACAATTGTCTCAGGTTTTAATATACTGCAAATGTGGCTTCTACAGCTTCAACTTGACTTAAGTAGGATCATACTGGGGTATCAAACAGGTCTTGCAAAACATCATAGTGGCACAGAGTCTTCCTTTAGCCAGAGATTCAAATACATTTGTGTGTCTACTTACTCATCTCGCTAGATGTTGTGAAAAATATTTTTATTTGTAGAGAGTTCTTTCAATTTTGGATGCTTCACACAGATGGTGGCTCATATAATAGGTCCTAATTGTGCAAGGGAATATTAAACCATCCAGAACAAAAGAAAACTATATAAAATCCTTCTCGCTCATGCACATGTACAATTTCTTCTACTATTAAACAGAGCATAATTGCTTGCATTACCAAGTATATCTAACCAGGTTCAAATTGTCTATTAAAATAAAATGTGTGCTATATTTTGCTTATTAATTAACATTAACATATGAATAAAGGATTCTAATTCATGAGTAAGTGCCAATGGAAGTTTTTTCTCCCTACTTAAAACATCATTTCAACAGATTCTTGCTATATAGAAAAAGCAGGATTGGGAACCATGCTTCCCTCAAGATTTCTTTGAGGCTTCCACAGTTATCTCAAAGTGAGAATGCTGAAAATTTTGAACTTTTGTGGAGGGGAGGTTTTAAGTGGAGAAATCAGGATCAATATAGTATTTAGAGCTGCTATTCAAAGCAGAACTCTGAATGGGAAGTTTATGCAATTGAAAAAAGTGATGCCCAATCCATCCTGTCTTCTATTACATCCTTACAGTTAAGGTGTTTGTTTCAAATGACTATACAGAATGCAAGAGACTTTATCAATGTAAAAAGACTTTTTTTAAATCAAGGTAATAAAAATATCAATAATTGGATAGTTCCAATTATTCATGAGGTCGTTCCATGAGGTGAGGAAGTGCTAGCCAAAGGAATTATGATACAATTTTCAAAAATAAATCTGAGTCTTATCTGTAGTATTTGATTGCTGATGTGTGCTTATCAATATTTGAATCACTTCCTTGAAAAAAAAGGGCAAGTATCCAGATGTAGAATTATAGAAATAGAAGGCACTTGGGTCATTAAACCCATCTCCAGTACATAAATCCAAATTAAAATATCAAAGATAAATATACTTCTATTCTCTGCTTCAATATATACAATAAATGGGAAGATAGCAACGTTTCTAAAAATTCTTCCTACAATTAGGAACATACAATCAAACATATAGTACAAAAAAGCCATGGTGGCACAGTGGTTAGAATGCAGTATTTCAGGCTAATTCTCTGTACTGCCAAGAGTTCAACCACATAGAGAGGGCTGTAAAGCACTATGAAGCTGTAGATAAGTCCAAGATCTATTGCTATACTATTGGTACCTGCCTTCTTATCACTTATATCTATTATTCTATGCACCATACTTAATCATTAAAAGAACTAAAGCAGATTAAAGTGAAATGATCACTTTATATTATTTGGAAATTGCTGTTGTGACCATGCAGCCCATTTTGTCTCTTTTACAGCCATATCATATCAGATTGTAATCAACTACTGTATATATGGTATTCAGCTTTGTTTGGGTATTTTCCAACGTCATTATAGTTGTGCTTTTAAAGTTGTAGCAACGTTTTAGCAGAATCTCATCTGCCATCATCAGGCTTCGTCTGACGAACACTATACAGAAGCCTGATGATGGCAGATGAGATTCTGCCGAAACGTTGCTCCAGAACACAGCCAAAGACACAAGCCCGAAGATGATGAATGAGACTTCATTGAAACGTCGCCAAGACACTTCCAATTTTATGCGGGAGAAAACCCGAATAACCAAAGATCCACATACAAATACCTGCGAAAACCTCAGAAAACATATACATACATACATACATAACATATATATGTTTTTTAAGCTTTCGCGGATACTTACATGTGTGCTGTTCAGCTTCCTTCGGGTATTATCCCACGTCATTGTAGTGCTTTTAAAGTTGTAGGCAACGTTTCAGGCAGAATCTGCATCTGCCATCATCAGGCTTCTGTATGGATGTGGGTCCGGGTCTCACAGCTGTTGGTTTTAAATTTGAGGCTAGCCTATCCTGATTGGTTGGGAGTCTTGGTCTGTGTTTTATTGGACTTGGAGTTTGTTTGATTCGAGTTTCTGGTTTTCAAGAAAACCAGAAACACCAATCAAACAAACTCCAATCCAATAAAAACAGACCAAGACTCCCAACCATCAGGGATAGGCTAGCCTCAAATTTAAAACCAACGGCTGTGAGACCCGGACCCACACATACAGAAGCCTGAATGATGGCAGATGAGATTCTGCTGAAACGTTGCCACAACTTAAAAGCAACTACAATGACGTGGGATGAATACCCGAAGGAGCTGAACAGCACATACATATATATGTATTACATGTATATATATGCATAAAGCTGAGTATATTTTTTATATATATATATGTTTCTTTTTTTTTAAGATTTCGCGGGAACTACATGAAATGCAGTTCATTTTCCTTCGGGTATTATCCCATGTCATTGTAATGCTTTATAAAGTTGTAGCAACGTTTCAGCAGAATCTCATCTGCCATCATCAGGCTTTCTGATGATGATGAAGCCTGATGATGGCAGATGAGATTCTGCTGAAAACGTTGCTACAACTTTAAAAGCATTTTTAAGTTTTCGCGGTAACTTACATGATGCAGTTTCATCTTCCTTTTGGGTATTATCCCACGTTATTGTAGTCGCTTTAAAGGCACTACAATGAGGTGGGATAATACCCGAAGAAGATGAACTGCATTTATATATATATATAAGAATACTACACAGGTATCACATCAAGACTGCCCTTCAAAACAGACAAAAAAATAGCAGCCATCCTTAAAAAATCCAAAGACAAAATTGACTCTGGAAAACCAAGGCATATACGAAGTTCCTGTGCATCATGTCTGGCCACATACATTGGACGGACCAATAGAAGAATAAGTACCCGCCTGTATGAACACAAAATGCAGTAAAAAAGCTGGAACACACCCTCCTCACTCGTCCAACACATGAAAAACCACAGGTCCACAAACATCAACTTCAATGGCACTAAAACCTAGCCCACTATTGAAAAACCCAGCCACAGAATCATCAGAGAAGCCATAGAGATTGAAAAAAGACCTGAAAGCATAAATAGAAGAGATGATTCCACCAGACTGTCAAATATTTGGAAGCCTGCACTCTCAAATAGAAAGATCTCACACCACAAAGCCAGGCAAACACCTGGGCCACAAACAGACTCCCCCTGATACCTCTAGCTCAAACACACCCACCAGGCACCCAGATGAAACCTAGCTTCCTAATAAATGACAGCCGTCCATTTACTCGGAGCCAAGCTAGCCCAAATTTAAAACGAAGAACTGAAACGGCTGTGAAAGTCTGACTCATAGATGAACACAATACAGAAGCCTGATGATGGCAGATGAGATTCTGCCAAAACGTTGCGAATAACTTTGTACTTTACCAATTGTTTAAGATTTCTCAAAGGTAATATATAACTAATAATACATAATGACCAGGTGGTTTTTGTTGAGACCCTTGGATGAAAGTAACCTGACCATGGAGATTTAATCTCATCTACTTACTTGTTGAAGAAGATTATTCCAAAACAAAATTGAATAGCTCCTTGGATTATTTTTTTTAATTTGGTGGGGAGAAGTTGGTTACGTGTTAGCATTTTGCAATTTCAACTGAACAGCTGTTTTATTCAGTCTTTCCTTTACACTCTGAATGTGTCTAATGAAGTATTTTTTGTTATTGTTAGGATCCTTCTGTAACTTATTCTGAGCATGTATTTTTGAACCCCAGCTCTATAGTTATTCTGAGTTATTGCTCAATACTCTTGTGAACTGTTTCATTTTCCATTTCCTATATGCATAGCTTGTTGTGCTTTTCAGATCTTTTTTATGCCGGATATTATTCTTTTTTTGTAGAATGAGAGGCTGGATGGATGAGAATATCAACTGATCCCTCAAGCCCTTTTCTGAGATTTTTGTGTCCATGGTGATATAATTGTACATCTTTTCTACATCATTTGCTTCCACATGTATTAGCATGAAGAAATAATTATCCATGGAGCTGAAAACTTTTGGAATATGTTCTGTCATGTCCCTGATCCTTGCTCCTGGCTGTTGATAATCTTCACAGACAAATGGGTTCAGTCAATAACTCATACTAACAAATCACCAACTTTCATGATTCTTCTTTGTCTTCTTAGAAGGCACAGTTGTAGCCTCTCTGCCCTTTAGGAATTGATCATCTTGTCTTTTTTCCTTCCTTTGAACATTCAAAGTCTGTTTCATTAACAAGGACCTGAATATTGACATTCATGTGTTATACAATATCTTCTAAAGAACTTGTCTGTGGATATCCTTCTGTTTGATTTCCTTTGTTTCATTTCTGAGCTACTTGTGAGGCTCCCAGAGTGTTGTATTGATATGGGCAATTATTATTTTTTTGGGGGGGGGTGTTGTCTCAAATTTCCTGGAGATGTTTTATCTATAACAATTCTTAGGTGTTCCATGCATTTTCTTAAAGTTTAATCTTATTACAAATTTGTTAATTGACAATTTAAACTTTTGGGCTTTTCTTAAGTTATGTAACATCAAAAGGCTTATTTTTGCTGCATAATTATTATGTTACCATTGCTATTTATGTTTGTTTAAAGCCCAAACATATGAAACAGACTTAGTCCAACAAAACCTATTTCCTTCCCTTATGTACTATTCTTTTTTTGCACATGGTGAAATTATATTCTAATAATTTCATTTGATTAAAAAATCAAACCCACCAAGGTCTTTAACATTACAGGGCAAGAACAGGCTTTGATTGATTTAGTTTTACTCCACTTAACTAACATTTTCCCACCACAAAATAGAATTAAATCCTGAGATCAGTTCTGATATACTAGGCAACTCATTAATACCAATGTTAAAAGATAAGCAGGAAGGTCAAAAAAATCTACAACTCATCAAATGTGTAATGAAAAAATGAGAATCTGCCCCGTTTTATCTGTCTCAGGAATATATTTTATCTTGAAATATACAGAAAGCTAAATTGTCACCTCCCACCCCTTCTTAATTTAATTTGTTTGATAAAGAATCTTTCCCAATAAAATTTTGCCATGGCAACAAAATCAAAAGACTTGCAAACCTAAATAGAATACATGCAGTATTCTAACTGCAACTTTAGTGTGCTTCATTACATGATTCCAGTCTTCCCCCAAAAATGGCATCTTCTTAAAATTGCTACCGTGTATCTCAGGTGGATTAATGGGAATTGTAGTTCTAACCTATTTGGCTGGCTAAGTTTATTGTAACATTTCAGAATCTTTTAAGAGAAAGCTTAAAATAAACAATGATTACTTATCAACATACCAATTTTTGGAGACAAATATAAAAGAAATGAGTGTAATAGACTGAAGATACTCCTAGAAAGTATAAATGAGGCAGAAAGAGGGAAAGATCACCAAACATGTCTTCTTGGTTGAAGATACTGGTACTGCAAATACCAGTAGACTACATGTGTTATTATAACAGAAATTCTACTTGTACCTCAATGATTACATATTCTTTGCCAATAATTTAAAACAATGTAACAGATTAATATAATATCTAGAAAATCAGAGTATCTCTTTTACAAGAAAATGTTTTCATACAGTACATTTTTAAAAATGGAAGCAAATTAAGCTGATGCAAAAATAGAGAACAAAAGTGAGCCAAAATTATTTCTATTTAAGTCAATTTCTGACATTTACAAATTTGAAACTTGTTCATTTCAAGCAATAGCGAAAGCTGAACTGTGGCAACTCATTACTTATCTTTTTTGATGAGGAGGAGGAGGAGGATGCAAAAATGAGGGGGGGTTGCATTTTCAGAAAGGGGAAAAGTGATACTTGGGAGGCAAGAGCCCTCAGAAAAATGTCATGTTGGAGCATTTTGGGGGGGAAAGTGGTAATCACAAGAGTCATTCGTGCAGCTGGAAAAGAGACTGAAGAAAAGGCATCTAAAATCATATGCAAGCAGTGCAATGAAATAAATATAAATAGAACGTGAAGTAAATCAAAAATGATATCCTCTTAAGGTGGACAAATATTTTAAAATCCCACTTCCTTTCAGTGGACATAGGATTCCATTCAAAAAGAGAGGAAGAATTGACTGTTTTGGGAGCAACAGGGCAAACAGCCTGGAGGCAGAAGTACAAGATCATGGGGGGGTTGCCAGTTCTACAAAAGGCCACCATCAAAGTTCCAGCTGGTTATAACTTAACTGTGCAGGACTGAAGGGTTAAAAAGAAGGAACACTTCCAGTTGCATTTTTTTAGAAAGACAAAGAACTCAACTGTAAAACATTAACATATTGTACTAATTTTAAAATCTTCAAATGCATAAAAAGGAAGAAAAGATTTTATTACCTCTCTGGTACTAAGATGGCTTAAGGCAATGCTTTCTGCACTTTTTTTTTCATTAACCAAAACCGCTTATCAGAAAATCCTTTTCATCCATTGTAACAAGTCTCTGTTGAGACATTTAAATGTCTCTGTTGTTATTGGGTAATGGGTTTGTGTATTGTTACTCAGAGAAAAACGACTTTTACCTTATAGTATTTTGAGTAATTTATCCAGGAAGCATTGGCTTAATGGAAAGGAATATGTACTTCTGCTGTACAAATCCACTCTGGATGTTTTTGTGATGTACAGGCCTCCAGATATAAAGATGCCAGCACATTCAGGCAGCCCAAAAGAAGTAAATATTGTCAGACCTCAAAAATCTCTGAAGAAACTCCCAAAGCTGTCACAAAAGCATCTCCATTTAGGCAGCAGTTAGACATAGAAGAATTAACACAGGATTGAGTCAACTGTCCTCTGATGATAAAGAAAGCCAGGAAATAAATGGTTCAAAAATGTTGGCATTTGTTCCAAAAATATCAACCACAAGATACTACAACCAAACCAGAACTTCATATCTCACCAGGTATGATCACCCGAAGTCTCTCAAAATAACCCAAAACATACATTAAAGTCTGTTAAGGCCTTCAATTTAACTTTCTGTTTTATTAGGCACAGTTTAAAGTCACAAAAGAAAATAATGAGGCAAAAAGAAAACCAAAACAAACCACATTGATGAGAAGAGTTCCGAAGCAAGCCAAGATAACTAATCATACATTCCAGGAAAATAACCAAGGAGAATCCATGGGAAGAACGCCAGCAAAGATAAACCTCTTTCAAAGTAAACATGAAACTTTGACTCCAGCAATTCTGACTGCACAGTTACAAACTTATAAACATAGCTCCCAGTTGCAAGCCACGAGGAGGATCATGGTAATCTCCTCCTAAGTAAACCTCGCTTTTCCCTGATCCTCTCCTCCCTGCGTGACCTAGGATGGATAGGGGATGGACCTGGATCCTCCTCTGATTGCTCAGCCGGCCTCTGCCCTTCCCCAGTCTCTTCCACCACCTCTGGAGCCACACTCCCACTCCCTATTGGCTGTTCCTCCTCTTCCTCAGAGTCAGTCTCCACCAGGGGCANTTCCCCAGCCTCCTCCACCACCTCTGGAGCCACACTCCCACTCCCTGTTGGCTGTTTCTCCTCTTCCTCAGAGTCAGTCTCCACCAGGGGCATGACACCAGGCTTGGGAAGGAAAAGAGAGGTAGGAAACACAGTGGAACCATAAATAAAACAGTAAGATGGCTAAGCACACAATCATTACAAACATCTCTTTGTGAGACCACAAAAGTACAACTCTGAACCTCTGCTGAGGACAGGTTTCATTCTAAAAATACATCACTTCTGGATAGCTGACTTTGCTATGAAAAAAATGATGAGCATGTACAGGATGGCACAAGCTGGTCACATTAATTGAGTGAGTGCAGTTGGAGAAAAGCTTTATTCAAGAGTACAGTATTACAGCGGCACGTGTTCTGCTTCAATATCTTTATCCTTCACCACACTAACTTTAACCATGACCTCAGAGTTTGATAAAAGAGTAATCCATTTAAGTCAGAGACTGTGTTGCTTGGGTTACTGTGCTCCGTTCCATGGCATTTATGTCATCAAATTCTGCAAGGCAATCTGTAGCATGTTCAAACACTATTTAACATCTCTGCAAAAAATAAAAAAATGGCTAGCTTATTCCAGCATTGCCTCAGCTGCTCCCATCCACTAATAGCCGCATTGATTTGGGATGCAGCAGAATGTAGCAGAATATTTTGGTCAATGTAAAAGAAAACTATTCTTCATAGAAAACAGGGAAATGCTCATGCCCAAGCAGCTGTATCTGTTGGTGGCAGCCGCAATAACATTACTAATGGAGTTTGGAAATGTAGAACACTGAAATGGAACAAATAATATTACATTTAGGTACTACTACTATAATTTCTGCACTTTCTGGCTTTGACTCTATGGTAGAGTCAAAATGTTTGGCTGTTTAATCCTGCTAGAAAAGTAGACTTGAATAAATATATGCATACTAATCAATATACAGATGTTTATTAACTATTTTAATTAATTAATTTATTAATTAAACTATACTGTAGGGAGGATTGTAATAAAAGAACCTGAGATCTGTTCAGTTGGTTGTCCAAGTACTACAAATGAGCAATTCTTCCAATATTCTTCTGTTTTCCTTTTTATCAATAAGCTTTACTTACATTTGATATATAATCAATAGAGGATTATTTCAAATACAAGTCTATCCTTTACTGCTGCCCTATGCACATATGTAGCCATTGCACAGTAGCTAAAATATTATTAGTTTCATTTTCTTTCTAATTTATTTGCCTACATTTAGTTATTATTAAAATTAAGTATAGTTAATTATTATATTATGATCACATGTTTAATACTTTTCATCTTCTTCCCCATTTAAAATTAAACACAATTATGGAAAGAAGCAGTTCTGAGGGCTGTACCCAAGAATTTTCAGGGGCTACATGAGGCCTATTACTGCATAATAACCCATAATATGGTCTGCATACTTTTATATAGCATGATATTAATAGACCATCATGGCTTGCTTAACAATCCACTTAAGAGTGGTATAAAAAAACAGTGTATCTCTTTAGCTCGATTACCCAAATTCAAAAAGAAATATAAATTCAGCATTTGCTTATGTTTGACTCCAACACATTATTATTAAAAACACAAATTTTAGATGTTTGATAGTTATCAACACTAACAGCCACTGTTATTTCCCTTAATTTAAGATATTCTTGTACAAGAGCAAATTAATGTAATTCAGTTTTCTGACAAGAAATCCCTTGATAATATAACCCTATTCATGTTTATATATAAATGAGTTCCAGCAAAATCCTTTGGAGTTACTTCCAACCAATTAATATGTAAGACTGAAATCTCAGTTTACTATGGTTTGAATTAAAATGTTTTCTTCCATTTGAATCTACTACCAATTTATTTCAATGTTTTAAGAAGTGTGACAGCATCTCCTGCTCACCCATTTCTTTCCCTTTTGGTCATCTTATTTGTTAATTGTCTGTGGGTTGAATTTAAGACTTGCTGTCACTTCTGTAGGAGGTGAAGTCCCAAAGCAGTTGCATGCTGTATTAATCATAGGGAAAATATATCACAATAAGTAGCCCAATCACAAATAAGCAATTTAAAGAGAACTCCATGTAAAACGTCTGCAAGAATACTGTTATTTTCATGACTGTAATTCAGTAGCAAAGCTTTTACCATAGCTACTATATAGGCAATGCTAAACTCTATGGTAAATGACCTTTTTCTGATCAACTCAGTTCCTTCTTAAAAAAATATGTGGAGACCTCATTATCAGCACAATTGCAATTTTAAAATCAGGCTACAAGAAACACTCTTCTTAACTTACAACAGACCCTTGGCTTCAGCTACAGAATCTTTTCCTAGCTTCAACTTCGCTCATAATTACCAGCAGTGAAAAATAACTGACCATATGGATATCATCACTATGAATTCATTCACTTGCCCCGTATATTTGTAATTGAATGAATAGGTTTCTATTTTGTGTTTGGACAGATTTTTGTTGCTTTGTAATTTCACTGTGATAAGTAACAGATAGTTCTGATGTTAGAAAATTAAATGTGTGTTATTGTTATTTTGCTTAAGTAAGAGAGTTAGATGTATTCTGGAAGGCCTGACATACAGCTGCATACGTAAGATACATTTTTTCCCGTCTGTCTCTATCTCTGCCTGCCTGCCTGCCTGCCTGCCTACCTGCCTTATTGCCCATCGCACTGGAGATGACTCTAGGCCGCTTACAGACATACAATTAAAATACATTGTAAAACATTAAAAGAATAAATAGGGATCTTAAATTCAAAATTCAATTAAAGTAAAACTGACCCAGATGCAAAGAGAGGGAGCAAAGAGTGCACTGTGAGGCAGTGGGGGTATTACTCCATTAACCATCTCCAAATGCTACTCCTCCATTGGGGCATCAGGCCAATTGGCAGAGCGAAGTCTTCAAGACCTTTCAAAAGGCCAAAACAGTAGGTGAGGTTCTCACCATGGGGAGCAGCATGATGTTGCGGTGGTCAGAGACCACAGCAGTGAAGGCTCTTTTTCTGGATGCAACCAGACAAAATTCACAATTTGTTGGCAGGCAGGGTCCACAGCTCACCTGCATTTCAATGCAGAATTTCTCCTTTAGCATCTTAAGTTAATTTACAACTTAAATGCCTTCTTAGAAAAGGGAATGCTTGAAATACTAGCTGTAAAAAAGTCACATTTTAAAATGCCAAAATAGGTAGATTCCAGCTAATTGAGACTATTCATTTAAGTGAAGTCATTTCAAGAGTACATTCTGCTGCATTAAGAGAGCATGAGATTGAATCAGACAAGCAACTGTTGATGCCGTAAAAAGAGAGGGGGAGCTGAAGACAGCTGCAGAAAGAACAAACTAAGAATGAGAAATTAGCAATTATGTGCCAGCAATATGCTAGCTCTCCATATTTAAATTACAGTTTAGGCTGAACTACAAAGACTATAATGGAAATGATATAATGAATTTACAGTCTTTGCTTGCTTTGCCCAAGGAATTGGTTATATAACATGTATAATCTTAGAGTGTGTATATCTATATATTATATAGATATAAAATTTCATCATCGTTCTAGCCATTTTATATCCACTGCAGGATGAAGGCCTCTTCTACATGTTTCCAATCAATATGGTTTTGAGCTTTCCTTTGCTGATGTCATTACTCCATCTTGCTTTAGCTCCCTTTTGTGGATGCTTTTTATCCTCTGCCAACCTGCATTGGACTAACATGGCAGATTGTGGTGTATTTCTTCAACAGCAATAGCACTTAGACCTATATACCACTTCATGGTGCTTCACAGCTAAACAGTTTACATACAGTGTCAGCATATTGCCCCCAACAATCTGGGTCCTCATTTTACTGACCTCAGAAGGATGGAAGGCTGAGTCAACACTGAGCTGGTGAGACTCGAACTGCCAAATTGCAGACAGTTGGTAGTCAGCAGGACTACCAACAGAAGGACTACTGCAGAAGCCTGCAGTACTGCATTCTAACCACTGTGCCACCAGGGCTTATACATGTCAATACAACCACTTTTATATAAAGCTCAAGGGCACAGTGTTTTTGCAACCAAGGGCCACTTAGAATAATAAGTCAATAACTGTACTCCAAAATATAAGTACAGGCAGTCCTTATTTAATTATCACTTGTTGAGCAACCATTCAAAATTACAATGGCACTGAACGAGGAGACCTATGACACATCCTCACAGTTGCAGCCATTGCAGCATCCCTATAGTCAGGTGACAGTTGTAAATCAAGGACTGTCTGTGTTGATATGAGATAGTATAAAGGGAGAGAAACCTCCCCCCCCCAAGGTAAGCTGCTCTGAACTCTCCGAGAAAAAGGAGGATAAAAATATTGGTCAAATAGATCAAGTGATCTTTGACTAATATCAGAAATTAGAATTATAATTTCTCCATATAAATGGCAACAAAAACCACTTTCTGGAAATTACCTTAGATTAGAAGAAACTTTATCTCTCCTTCTCATCTCTGGAACATTTCTCTAATTTTCTACTTTTCCCAAACTGAACTCCTGGGGATTTCTGTCAGCTACATTACTATTTCTACAGTCTTAAATATGTAAAAGAAAAGAGTGTTTGGAAAAGCAATGCAAGTGCTTAGATTTGGTATCCCCCTGGCTCTGTGCATTTATTTTCCTTAATGATTCTTGTATCTCTTTATGCCAAACCTTTGTTAACCACCATAATGACCTAGGATAGGAGGGAAGACATAAGAATTTTAGATCATAAATGATAGTACAATTACTTAGTTTCAAAATATATTTTACCATTTTTGAGCTATGGTGGTGGTTAGTGGTTAAAATGCAGTTTTGCAGATTAATTCTGCTGATTATCAGCAGTTCGATTCTCACCAGCTCAAGGATGACTCAGCCTTTCATCCTGCTGAGGTTGGTAAAATAAGGGCCCAGATTGTTGGGGGCAAAATGCTGTCATTTAGAGAGGGTGGTAAAGTGCTATGAAGCAGTATATAAGTTTAAGTGCTGTTGTATTATTACTGTCAATAAAAAGTATATTCACTTATTGTTCTCGTTAATATAGCTAAAATAGTTCCCTGTAGCACTCAGATATATTCAGCATGCTCTCTCTTGCATCTAAATGGAGTTTTACATTAATCTGCATTTCTCTTAATTCCATCAAAACTTGATTGATCAACTGAATTATTAAATTGACCAAAAAGTTAAAAAGTACATTATCTGTAAGTCACTGGGAGTTCAGTGTGAAGAGGGAAGCAACTGCAGGAAAGGGAACTAAGCTTTTCCTAACTTTTCTTATCACATTTTCTTCTAAATTATTTTAATTATTGAAAAACAGAATCAGCAGAAAAAAAAAGATGGAGGAGTTATTTGAGACAAGAACATGGTACAAAAAAGTAGGAATTAAACACCTCTCAACTACATTATTTAAAACAAAAATCAAGCCTGTAAAATAATTATATGTCCAATTAAAGTTGAATACACTTTGAGGCACATCTAAAAATTATGTGATTGATATGTTACTCCAGAAGATATCCAATCTCTCATTACCATCTGCCTTTAAGTATCTCATTTTTCACCAGCATTGATAAATGGGTATCTCAGAATTTGCTAGCAATTTACACTAAATTCTCAATTGGCTAGAAAGATCTCTGAAAAATATGGAGAATGTGGCTTTAAAGAACACAAATCAGAAATCTATCACATTTTCACAATATCAGCAGAGAAATATATCCATGCTGACACAGCAGCAATACATAATCAAAAACCTCACAACATTTATTTAATTGATAAAAATGTCAGTGTTCCAAAACCTATGTTCCATGCCTCATAACCTTGTCTTATCCGCTTATGTTTTATTTTCTAATCAAAAATTAGAAAATGAAGATTCTAAATGAATTTAGTTGCGAATATAACTAAAATAATATAGAAGTAGCATTAGCAGAGCAGTCTTAAAGAAGTCAAAGTCATAAAAAGGATCATCTAGGGCAAAGTGTAAATTGAGACATGCTCAGGGCTCTTCGTAACTCTGGATATTGGCCTATCATTTGTTGTGCTAACTTCAAAGCAAGTTAACTCCAGAAAAATTCTGTCTATGTTCTCTTGTATTATCTTTGCCAAGGGCAAGAACTGCAGCTTCTGAAAAGGGCTTAATAAATTTTCATCTACAACAGAAAGTATGATGATGAGTCCTCTCTGTGTCGGATGTAGTCCTGAAACACTGTTAGCCTGATATTTCGTTCAAACAACAATAATCACTTAAGTAACATAACTACAGTGGGTTTTGTTTTTCACTTGAATTCATTGGAAATTCCATCAGATTGCTAAGGTTTCATTTTCTATAATGCTTCTGTAATAATCAAAAGCAATACGATTGCCTTTTATGGTTACTATAATAAGAGGCTTCTAGGTAAAGGAAACAGGAAGAAATGGAGTAATTCTTTTTGCTTGTTCCTGATGACTGCTCATCCAAATAATTGACTGTTATAAGCTTCAAAGCTATGAACAAAGGAAGCAATCCATCCTCTGAACCAGAGCTCTTTCCCCTTGCCCCCTGTTCACTTACAGGTCAAGCTCTTCCAATCTCCATCTCCTTGATTATCCACCTTTTGTATACAATGATAAAGTAGCCGATCAAGAAGACAGATGAATTTAAGGGGTTGTTGCATACGCAAGGAAAAAAAGACAAGATGATTCTACATACACACATTTCAACTTCCAACAAAAAGTGAATAGAGGACAGGAGACTGTGACTTTGTACATTAAAATGGCAGCAAGGCCCTGGAACCTCTGAATCCCAAAAGATGCCAAAAAGGAAAGAAGCAATCCAGAAAAAACGCTATTGTATTTTATGTTAGCCAATATGTGAACCTGTTCCACAAACAAGCTTATGAAGAAAAAAATACTTGGTTTAAAAAAAAACTATGACTGTCAATATAGCACCATTATGTTCCAACATCCCCAAGGTTGATCAAATTCGATAGAACTCTGCCAAACTGATGAGTGACATCATCAATCATGATGTTGCATTAAAGATTTTGGCAAAAGGAATAGAAACACACAGCTGTGTCCTTAAGGTAGCATACTGCCGATGTTGCTGTGTGTGAAACTACTAAATCAGTTTTTTCAGCGTGGATAGTACAAAACTCTGCCACTTCTTTTTATAATCATTAACTCACATTTCTACTTCATTTCCCAGCTACTTTTTCATAGTGCTTTAAAACGTAAGACACAATGCATAATAAAACATGATCAACCTCTATCGCAAAAGTCAAATACCATCACAGCCATAAAAGCAAATTCAATTTCCTATCTTAAATGTTTTTCCATGAAGGAGAAAATTCTTCTAAAAGGACCATTTCTTAAAGAAGAATACTTACCATAGCCTAGGTAATTAACTCCAGATATTGGATTCCATTGTGCCTCACGTTCAAGTACACATGATCCCACCTGGCCTTTTCTTCTTTGGCCATTCCAATGGGGCGAGTTAGTTCAAGACATAATGACTGGTCCAAGATTATCTGGTGAATGTAATAACTCTTTGGGATTTCCCAACCCAAGAGCACTCAAAACATCCTACTGAGTCTAAACATGAACTTTCATAATGGCATTACTCTCTGAGTATCTCACTCTTTAATCTACAAGATCAAAACACGATGGCAAAGGTAATATCTTAAGAGTCCAAGGCCAAAACTATATAATCTATAAAATGTAAACTCTTTGATTTGTACTGAGAAATCAAATAATAACTTATTATATTAAGAATGGAAATTATATAATCACTTTGGGCAGGTTTAATAGATAGCTTGGCTGCAGTTTACAGTCTTGAAGGTTATTCCCATACTTCAAGCATTATAATAACCTAAAATCATTAAATAAAAATGAGAGGGCACTGGCATCACTGTTATATTCCATTTACCTCTGGATCAAAATGCCTAACCAATGGCCCAAATAGTTCACCTATCCGAATATCATATCATGTATCAAAACAAGACTGGCAGAAAATAAATGTAATAAAATACATGCATACATACATACATACATACATACATACATACATGCAAACATACTGATTAGGAATCTAGGTTCATTCTACAAGTAATCCTCGGTTAACAATAGTAATTGGAAATAGAATTTTTGCACTCAGCAATGTAGTCATGAATCATGATGTCACAAGATTGCATTCAGAAATCCTGGAATTCCCTGTTTTCTCATTAATTAAATTCCACCATTTATTAAGTGTGAATCCACCCCAATCCAAGCCATTCCCAGTTTGATCCCTTATAGCCCTGGGCCTCAGTAAAGTGAAGGACTCCCCCCCACCCCGTCTCTGCCTTTGGGTCACAGCTGGACAGCTGTGTGACCCCTCTGCATAGCTCTTCTACTTCAGCCACACCCACCTGATTGTTACCATCTTCTTCCCCCCAGTGTTGATCATACATGTCTAGCCTGGCCCTATGAGAGGCACCTTCTTTCCAAGACCATGCATCCCTTTCTCCAAATCATTGTATGCTGTTCCTGTAACCCTTCAAAGGCTGAGACTTTCTGAAACCTCTTGCCTTTCCCCAAAATCACACATACCATATTCCAAATTGTGTGCACCCTTCTTGCATCTTTCTCTAATTTGAAGAAATGTGTGTGCAGCCTTCTGGCAAAGCTTTGGAAGGCCTTAAAACCTTCCTAAGGATCTGAAGAACGGTGGTGTATGGCAGCTGGAGAACAATGTGCACAGCCTCTGGAAGAAGGCAACCAGAACTGCCTTGCTTAGGGATAAGCTGGGCATGCCTTGTCAGCAGCAGAAGAAAGAGGATAGCAAACATCAGTGGAATACAGACTGGCTGCTATGCTGCAGGATGGTACTTCTTGGTGGCAGTGATGATACTAGGGCTAAAGTAGCGTGACAGTCATGATGCCACCTCTGTCAAGGAATGCTACTGATGAAGCTTCCTTGATGAGAAGTGAAACACTCTTTAAAAAAAAACCCAAGAAAGTCTATTGGGCTTGCCTTTTGCAAAAAACCCCTTTGAGACTGCAACCTGAACCTTATGCTATTCATAGTACAAGTCGAAAAGGAACATGCATTGTCATCACACAATTCACACATTTATTAAATAGTAATCATACTTAGACTTATATACCACTTCACAGTGCTTTTACAATCCTCTCCAAGCGGTTTACAGGGTCAGCATATTGCTCCCAACAATCTGGGTCCACATTTTAAGGATGGAAGGCTGAGTCAACCTTTTAAACAATAAAATTATACCAACTGCACTTTATGCCACCTAAACTGTGGATAAAGCTGACAGGGGATAGATGAGAGACAGTTTCTGCATTATTATGCCAGTTGCAAAAATTCACATCTCATTAAGAGCAAAATAAAGGCTCCATCAAAGATACAATAGTCCATAAAGAACCTCAAATTTATGAGCTGTAAATACAAGGTTTGATTCAAAACGTTTGTTTCTATCAAGATTTATCATCACCCAGTTAGAGAAACCTTTTCGCATGGTATGAACACAGAATAAACATTTAAAGCAAACTAAAAGTAATCTTCACAAACTAAAGGCTAGGTCACATCGGCCGACGGATGCAAAACGTATGTAAAAAGGACACAGCGGATGAGCAAATCCATTGTATCCGCTCTCTAAAAGTGCCCAAATTTGCAAAAGAGAACGGACCAACAACGGAAAGGACCGGGCGTGGGGAGGAACGTAGCGAGGATGTTAAGCGGATGCTCAACGGAAACTCTAGCGATGGAAAGCGGATGGAAGTGGAGTGACACATCCCACAGGGCTTCCGTGGGAGAACAGCGAAGCGGACACGCAGCGGAAAGGAGCGGATGCGTAGCGGATGCCTAACGGATGATGCGGATGCATCACGGATAGCCTAGCGGATGCATAAGTGGATGCCTAGTGGTTGCAAAAGCGTTCACTGCGGCATACAGGGAGGATGCATTGCGTCATCTCCGCGGATATAAGAGGGAAGCAGCTCGCAACGCAGGTCACCATTCAGAGGAAAGACCTGCTGCCAGACACATCTTCAGCCAACAACCATGGGGAAGAAGAGGAATCTGTGCCTACTCCTGCCAGCCCTGGCAAGAAGGACAGGACCACCATCTCTCCCCTGGCACCAACTCTGCTTCTGCTGCTTTTTCTCCTGCTGGTGCTGACTATTCTGGTGCTGCTGCTGGTCCTGCTGCTCGTGCTACTGCTGGTGCTGCTGGTGCTGGTGCTTCTGCTGGTGCTGACTCTGCTGCTGCTGTGTGGTGGTGGTGGTGTGTGGTGGAACAGCCCCTAGAACCTCAAAGCTCTGCTGATGAGGGCCAAGAAGGCCCTGCCAGAGGGAGAAAAGAGGCAATCGCGCGAAAAGGGGGAGAGGAGACAGTACGTCCATTGCAGAGGAACATGAGGAGGAGGTGCTTGAATGGCTGAGGGAGAACGAGTACCTCTGGAGGAAGGGCCACAGGCTTCTATCGAGACACCAAGCGGAAGCAGGCGGCTTGGAGAGAGAAGGCAGAGAGCCTGGGCTACACTTCAGATGTCCTCCGTGGGTGGTGGAAGCACATGCACACCTGGTACGGGAAGCTGGCACCTGAAGAAGTCTGGCCAGGCCATGGTCAAGCTGACGGGACCGGGAGACGCTACTGATGGCCAAGTGCAGCTTCTTGGAGGTGAGATCCGCCACCGAGGAGCAGCCCCCTGTCAACCCTCTCCTCAGGCAGCCACAGACAGCCAGTTCTCTTCTGGCAAGAGTCAGCTCCTGTGACCAGGGCAGGTATCTTTGGAGCGCCCCACGACGGAGACCCCCCCCCCGAGAGCTGCACACCCCATGCCGGAGCACATGGAGGATCCCCTGATGCAGATGGAGCAAGAAGAAGCCGCAGCCACCAGAGACCAACCACCCCACCCCACAGCTCCACCTCACAGAAAGCAGGCAGAGAGGCAGACTGGAGGGGCAGAGCCACACTGTCCTCTTGGAGATCAGGGACACCATCAAGAGCAGCGTAGATCTCTCTCAGCTGGTACAACTTCGAGATTCCATCCTCTAACAGAAAGCCCTTCCTCACCTACGTGAACCAGACCTCATGGAAATGCTCGAAGTCCAGTATTAGGTGATCAAGGAGAGGATCACAGTCTTCTGCACCACCCTCCAGGCCCAGCTGAACCTGCTCTGACCAGTACAGGTGCTGCTCCTCCACCCCAGCTGATGTCACAGCCTTCCAAGGCTTTCAACAGCCCTCACCTTCCAAGGCTACGGATACCAGGACTTCCAGCAGCACAGGCAGCAGTCCTTCCCAGTCTGGGCACAGGTTCCTCGCCTGCCACAGATGCCACCAACGCGATAGATGCCACCCAGCGCCACAGGATGCACCCCACGCCCTCACCTCACTCAGCTGCAGACAGAACAGCCCCACTACATTCCTCCTTCCTCCACCCCACAGCCAAGCCCGGCCTCAGAACATCTGTCATTGGTCTTGGGACTGACATCCCATGTCCTGGAGGAAGGGCTCTCAACATCACGGGACTGAGCCAGCTCTCTGAGAGCTTCCAGCACACACCATCCCTGTTGTTCTCTTGGGGTCAGGCACCCAATGGCACCTCAGACCAGCACTCCAGCCACTGCACATCCCCTCCAGCAGGCACCTGGACCTTCACCCCTGGAGACCAATGGGCACGCCTCAGAGTGACTGAGAAGAGTGCCAGAGACTGGGTTGTTACCTGTGACTTTATCTTTGCTTGGGACACTTTTTCTTGGTTCATTTGCTTTTTAAATAAAGTCCTACAATTTGTTATTAAATAAAGTTTATCTTTGCTTCACACACTTGGTTCAGTTATTTTCGTTAAATAAAGTCTTGGTGGAAACTTTTAGAAATGGTTTAAGCCTTTGCATGCTTGTGGATGGATAACGGATAGCTGTGGGATGGATAGCTGTGGGATGGGTAGGGATAGCAGTGGGATGGGCAGGGATACCTGTGGGATGGGTAATTGCTGTGGGATGGGGTAATAGCTGTGGGATGGGTAATAGCTGTGGGATAGATAAGCTCCACTGCAAGCATAGTGGGACTCGTATTGTCCACGCCTCCCAGATGCCACACCTATGGCCCTTTATTATCATAACAATTTAATCATTCATCAACACATTTCCAACATAAACACAACTCTTTATGAAATGCCCTGTTTCATTGTAGGGCCACTCAACATACATGGCACAATCTCATCAGTGTGATGAACAGGCTGAAGGAACGCAACCATTGAGCATCTCGCATCCTGTCTTGGCACTCCACTGCTCCGCCTGGGGAGTTGCCCCGTGTTTCAGGAGGTTGCACTGCTTCTTCCCTTCACGTGAAGCTCTGTTGGGGCCTTGCACATCCACAGTGTCTATCAGGTTTAGTCCTTGCCTCCATTCACCAGGCTCCATGTCCCCATTGCCTTGTTGGTCGGTCCACAAGCCTGTTCTGAACACTAGGTAGCGGGTGGCGCATGAGATTTGTGCAGGATGCAGCAAGCTTCCACGATCCTCCTCACGGTCTGTGGGCGATGCTGGCATGGTGGTGAGAAGTAGCCTGGAACCAGTTGGCCAGGATGCCAAAGTTCCCACCACCTTCTTGCCTTGGACAGCCTGTAGTTGAAGATCCTCTCTTCACGGGGTGAGGCATCTGGAAGTGCAGGGCTTCATGAGGTAGTTCTGAGGGAGAAGGCGTCATCCCCACGATGAAGTAGGGCACATCTTGCGTGTCGTTGGGTAGGGGGTCTGGATCTGGAAGCCCCATGATGAGGTTGCGTTCAGCCCCTCCTTGAGGTCACTGGCGTTGTATTCCTGGGCATCTGAAGCTGACGCCGTTGCCTGAAGCATCGATGTATCATGAACTTGTATCAGCATCGACCATGGCAAAGAGGATGATGCTGAAGAAGCCCTTGTAGGTTGTGATAAGTGGACCCTGAGTGGCTGGAGCTTTGCAGGCCACGTGCTTCATCTATGGCTCCAACGGTGTGGGGGAAGTTCCACTTCTGATACCACTGCTCTGCAACTTTCTTCCAGCCTTCTCTCGAGTAGGTGGGACACTGGAGGAGCTCCTCCAGGTATTCTTCGATGATGGCCTGCACCACTTCTCTGACCACAATGCTGATGGTGTTGTGTGGCACCCTCCAGCCGTACTGGCATGCTCCCTGGTATGTGGTCCGGGAGGCCAGGTGGCGCAAGGTAAGTGCCACTTCAGTTCCAGGGTCCAGGATGGGCTGAAGTTGGTGTTTGCCTTGGTCAACCTGGGTCCTCAGCCGTGGCACAACTTCGTCAACATGGCTGTGGGCATCCTCAATGAAGTGCTGGAATGCACGAGTGTCTTCGTTCCTCAGCTCCACCATCAGCTTGTCATAAGTTCGTACTCTGCTCTTCTCGCGATCCATCTTCAGACCCACACCACTTCTTGGACGCCTCCTTTTCCTTGCCGTAGAACAGGTGAAAGAGCCTGAAGAGGGTTTGGCACTGCTGTCGAATGATGGCGGCTACCAAAAGGAGTGTGCGACCGATCCAATGGTGGAGATGACTGGATGATGTGGAAAGAAGCAAGAGCAAGGCTGAAGAGGGTTTGCACAACCAGGCGCTGCTGGACTGAAAGTGATATCCAGGTGATTTCCTCCTTTTTATAGGAAATATTAGGTTTTCCACTAGGTGTCTTCTGCATCCTCTAGACATCCTCCAGACATCTAAATATCCGAGATACGTCCCCTATACAAACATTTTAATGCTTTATAATGCGAGCTGCATCCGCTTTCATCCTTTCTATGTCCGTGCTACTAATGTTTCCGTTTCGCTCCTCCCTCTTTCCGTTTTCCACTGGAATGGATGCGAGTTGTGCAGATGCGCAGCGGATGCCGAGCGGATACAGCGGAGTGTAATGGATGACGACCGGACGTAGAATGTTTGTTCCCGTATGTGTCGTGGATGTAGAACGGACACGGCGGAAAGTTCATTCCGCTCAAAAAGTTTTGTGCAGCTCAAAACTTTTTGAGCGGATGAAATCTCAGTGGACGGATGCTGGACGGATAGAACGTATAAATCACGCACGCAGTGAGTACAGAACGGATGCATCGTGTTAACCAACGGATGGCAAGCGTTTTTCTCCGTTTTACATCCTCTTTCCAATCCGTGGTGGCAAGTGTAGACATGGGCTTAAAGCATTTTGACAAGTGGCAATGAGGAACACAAAAATAATGCACACCTCAGTAAGTGTAAAGAAAGTTGTGATTATGGGTACTGTTATGAAAAATGAGATGGAAATTAATGGCTGCAGAAAACAACAGGTACCATATACTGATTCTGAAAGTGGAATCAAGATCCAAGCACAGCTGTTACATTCGATTAAACAAGATAGAATTTCTGCATCTGCAGTCAGCTAATCTGTCAATATGTCTGATTCAAATTAGATACATAAGAAAGAATTGAGCAATATTGTCCCCAGTCCCGTTTGTTTGTGCATGTGCAGGAAACCTGACAACTCTTGCTAAAATTGTAAATATAATTTCTCACAATTCTGAGAGGAGGAAACATACAAAAAGGAGTGTAAACTCTGAAAGAGGCATAACTTACTTTGAAAAATCATTTCACTCTAAACCAGGGATCTTCAAACTTGACAGTTTTAAGACTTGTGGACTTCAATTCCCAGAATTCCTCCTCCAGTCATGTTAGCTCAGGAATTCTGGGAGTTGAAATCCACAAGTCTTAAACTTGCCAAGTTTGAAGACCCTTGCTCTAAACAGAGGAAAAGCCTGTGTATGACTCAGGTTTATCTACTTTACACCATTGGGTTGTCTGTTGCTACCCTTTATTCTTCACAAATATTATGTTTCGATGTCTCTAATTCCAAAAATATTGGGACATCTTTTTGATCAGCATACAAATCTATATACTCCAGCATCCTGTTTTTGTCCTCTGGACAATCCGCTACTTTAATGAGGCCCAAATTAGATTTCTGTCTCTTTGTAGGAGGTGTAGGGTACCTCTATGTACAACTGCAAAGCTATAATGAATTATAGGCAATCCCTAGTAGGCCATGATGAAAGTATCAGACAATAAAATTTACCATTATTTTTATTGATTACATTTATATGCCACCCATCTCCCCTATTGTGCAATTCTGGGCAGCTTACAGCTCATAAAAAGATAAATGGAAAGTCAATTAAAATATTATAACTATGGAAATTAAAATTTTAAAACTATACTAAAAACCAGGACCAAGAGACGTACCACATGGGGATGAGATCTTCTAATCCCATCAACCAGTGGTGAGCACCTCCCTTGTGGCCCCAAGCCAACTGGCCAAACCAAGTTTTAATACCCTTCAGGAAGGCCAAAAGGGTAGGAACAGTTTTCACTTACAAAGGTAGAGTGTTCCACAGAGATGGGGCCACAGTGCAGATGCTAAACATTCTACCAACCAACCTCAAGGCCATATGAGAACCTACACAGATCCCAGAGACATTCGTGAGTCTTCAGACTGAAAGTGCATGCATACTGAAAGAACAGTAGAATACAGAAAATGTGAAGTATGAGGCACTGGTGATATTATCTAGTTGGGCAATGAAAAGTCTGCAAGCAAACAACTTCGCTCAAAGAACATCAAAAATTCCTCAGTTCAATCTTGAGTGACATGCTTTATATTTTCTTCTGTTATAACTAATTCTTTCCTTACTAGGGTTTTAATCATTTTCAGGGAATGAAGAAAACCACATTTTATTCATTATACGAAAACCACATATGTACAGTGTAAGCCAAGAAATCTATTTTGAAAAGAATAAACACCAGCAATTAATGAAAACTTGTCAAATAAAAAGAAAATCTGTGGAACTAATTAAAAAACTGCTTCATTTTTAGATTCTATAAAATGTGAACACTAGTGCCCTGAAAAACCCACAATTAATGTTCACAAACTTTTTCAGGATCATAATTCAGTGATTATTCAAATGAATAATTTATCAATAAATTTGTACTTACTATAGTCTCGGTCTTTAGTCAATATACATTCTTTTATAGATTCTGTTATTCCAAGACTGGCTGCAGTAGGAAGAGGTCCAAGCAGTGATTCCAGAGCAGATGGCCTTACAGAAATTTCTTTTTCCTTTGATCTGTCTTTATCGAGCAGTTCATTATAAAAGTCCATGTTCAGATGATTTGCTGCTGCTGCCAGTTCTTCATCTTCTCCATCTTCATCTCCAAATATACTTGAAATAGTATCTTCTATGCAATCTTTAAGGACAGAGGATCCAATGTTATCAGATATGATAAAATTAAAAGTGCTCGATATGCTATTTATGAGTTTCTTAAGATTCACAAGATTAATTTTCTACCTTTCAATAGTTTATTATCTGTGCCTGTCAAAGGATCAAAGTCATATCTTCAGAAAGGTCTTCAAAAGGTCTCATTTCTTCCACCAATTAATGTGTCTAATCTCTATGCAGTACATCAGCAAACATATATGAATCTTTCCCAATGTGGTCCCCTCCAAATTAGAATATTCTGTCCAACCATGTTTTAATATTATTTCTTATCCCAGTTATACACGAATCATTTTCTTTTTAAAATATTTGACTTCCATTTTTATGAAACTTGATATCAAGTATAGTAACATATTCATAATATTTAACAAGATTGAGTAATACCACATACAACGTCAGTAGGAGTTTTGTCCTGGAAAAGAGTAATCCATGAGGGGATCCCAGAAATGATGTCCTTGCTGCAGACAGTTCATTACCCAATGTAGCTTAGAGTGTTACATTTACTCCCTTGTCTAGGAGTGAGTTCAAATTAGAACCAATTTTCCAATTACACTTGGAAAAAAACATATGGAATAACAACTGTAAAATACTGAAATCTCCTGAGTTTAATGTTGTGGATTTTATTCAAAATCACTGAAAAATGAACCAGCCTTGACATCACTTGAGCAATACTATATACTAAGTTGTTTGTTTGTTTGTTGTTTGTTTTTTTTGATTGATTGATTTTTATCCCACCTTTATTTTTTTTTTCATAAATAACTCAGGGCAGAGAACATATTCATACTCATTTCTTCTATTTTTCCCACAACAACAAATCTATGAAGTGGATTGGGCTGAAAGATAGTATCTGACCCGAAATTACCCAGCTGGTTTTCATGCCTAAGGCAGGATTAGAATGCACAGTCTTCTGATTTCTAGCCTGATGCCTTAATCACTACACTAAACTGGGACCCAGATATCCAGCTTACTATCTAATAATGTAATTAACATGGATTGGTTCCTTCAAAAAAGTAGCAATTAATTACTTTTCCTTGGTGGGACCTCTAATTTGAAACTGCCATAAGAGTTTGCATTGGCTTCTTCTTATTAAGTCGGGGTCTCAAAATATATCTTTTCAGTCAGGCTCTTGCTTTTACATTCTGCAGAAGTATATCCTCTTACCTTAATAGGCTTCTGGATGCTACTAACCACTTAGTCATCACTTAATATTAAACAGGCAGGGGACTTTTTAGGGCTGGCAGCCAAACTTTTTCTCATTTTCAATTTAGCTTCCAAGATCCACAAAAAACATTACAGTAACAGGACTAGAAGGCCAGGGGCTGGGGGGCTGGAAAGGTGATAAATTTAAACTTATCCTTGCAATAGGAAAGAGTCATTTGTAGAGGTGACACTTTCATCAAAATGGCAATTAGTGCCAGGAGATGCAATACCACTTCTCCTTTGAAGATAAAGACAGAGTTCCAGAGTTGAATGAACCCATGATAACTGGTGCGGAGCCTGCTTTATGAACATGACTGATGTTATTAGGAATTAATTCTTCTACATCTTGTAAGTGAATTATTGCACTTTGATAATGAAATACTATTCCAAGAATTGAAATCTAAACCATGTAGTTGGGGCCATTAAAAAAATAAGATTCAGCAACCAAGTACTCCTTAATTGTGCATAGTTTTAGCTCTCACTGACAGCCTCCCTCATCCTGACTTCCATTATTGCTAAAATAATTTTAAAAAAGGAAGAGCAACAGCCCCACCACTGAGCCAAGATCAGCTCCTGAGACTCAAAAATATGAACTTTAGAAAATAGGGAAAACACAATTTAACATTATCAGAAAGGGATTGTTACTACCTATTATATGCAAGTCAGCATAAATTTCAGAAATCTTGAAGGGTTTAGTATGTACATCAGCAACACAGAATATACATTGGGAAAGTATCTTATTCACAGAATTATTTATTAAGAACAATCTTAATAAACCAAGTATATATATTTAGTTGATACAACATATGAAAATATGAAAACAACACTAAAACAACATTTAAAGACAATTACTAATAACTTCAAAATCCTAAATAACAAGAGACTGGCTTTAAGTCTTTCCTGACATTTAAAGGCGCATGGAGTGGCTGGCAATGCTCTTGCTATTTTTATGTCACTGCATGTTATAAGCCATAATAAGGATGAGAAAGTACATAAAGATAGAATAAACCTGAAATACAATAAGTCTAAAACCAGCAACAGAGTTGAGGGAGGTATCTTCAAAGAACAGGCAGGCAGGCAATTACTGGAACGGTTGCTGAATTAGACTTTGGGTTCAGGAGTTAGGATCAACTCAAATCAAAATAAAGGTAGATCTTGAGACATGATAGCAGTTAGAACTGCAACTTCCATTCCTAAGCAATGCAGTCATAAAGTGTGATGTCATGTGACACAACACTTAGCAATGGCAATCCTGTTGCCATCATTGACCAGATTCCACTGTCCATTAGCCAATTTACCCACCCCAATCCAAGACATTTCAGGCTTGGTTCCTTCCAATTCTGAGCCTACCTTCCTTTCAACTCTTCCCAACTGCCTATTATTCCCACTCTATCTCTACCCTTTTCTCTGTCCTGCACCCTGCCTTGCAGGATGGCAAACAGAAGTCACCCCAGCAGCATAATATGGTATGAGATTGCAGCTATCCTGGAAGCCTCAGTGATCCCAGGAGCATGGTGCAAAGCCACAGACACTCCAGCCCAATCCTAGTCCCAGTTGCTCTCACCACCCTGAACTCTGAGACACCTGCATCCCTATGCTCTCCCTTCCCACCTGACTTGGGATGCTCTCCCTTCCCACCTTTTTCTGGCTGCAGGTAAGGTGTGCCCATGCTGGCCCTTCATGAGACAACAAATGACTATATGAGGACATCTTCCACAGGACTCATGAGGATACTGCCATGCACAATGAGGTAGAAAGCTTCATGCGAAGGGCCAGGTTGGGCATGAGGAGACAGCAAAGGGCCACAGGTGATGCAGAGTGTAGGGTGCCAACATAGATGACAGAGGAGATAGATGGGGGGAAGGCACTGAAGTGTCCCTGCAATCATAAATACAGGCAAAACTGCCAAGTACCCATATTTCAATCTAATGACTGCAGAAGCACTGCAATCGTTGTAACTTTGAGAAAAGGCTTTCATTCAGCACTGCCATAACTTCAACCAGTCACTGAACAAATGGTTTTAAGTCGGGGATCTCCTACAGGAAAATAATACACAGATATTTTTCCCCAATGTTGTTGAATTGAACTATTTTATAATAAATAAAATTATACACTGTTCTCTTAAACGCTATAATTTCATATAAAACTGTTTGCATAGTATGGCTCAAATGATTTCCCCAAGTAGCTGTTCAGGGACTTGGCATTCAGCCATTTAAAATTCACTACATGCTTCCATCATTTTCAGCTTTCCAAATTCACTTTTTGTGTTGGGACAATAACAATCTCTTGATCCAAAATATTTTCACCCAGAAGTCTCCTGAATAATATCATAATCTGATCAGTTGAACTATAAAAAAATAAAAATCTTAGCGTTTGATTTTTATTCACTTATTTATTTTTAAGTTGTGAAATCAAACATTGTATTGCCACTATTACATATTTAAAGTATTTGTTAATTTGCAAAGCTGAGAGTCTGCCAAAAGGCTCAGGACAAAAATGAAGCTATTTATATATCATATTTGCATAATTCCATCGTTGCATAGTTGCAGTACCCTGCCCTCACCAGCTCACACGCCTTCCCTGTCCCTTCCTCTAGCAGCTGTTGGAATTCCATTTTCAAGATACTTGGGAAAGAAATGTGCATTCTCAGGTCAGGTAGCCAGGACTAGCATAGATCACATTCAGTCTCCCTTTCCCATTAAATAACCTTCCACCAACTCACCTCTCCACTAGCTGGCAATGATGAAAATTTTAGTCCAATAAAGCTTGAGATTCGAGGTTGCAGGTGGCTATATTAAAATCCAGTGGTGGGCTGCTGCCGGTTCAGACCGGCTCGCCTGTACTGGTTGTTATGACCACTGGCTGGGCCAACCTACCCACCCCGGTGCTATCCTTTTTCTTATATCTGGCTTGCTTGCCCTGCCCATGTAAGCCCAGCTGCCTTCCATGCCTAGTCCATTCTACTCACCACAGCTGCCAAGTGAAGAAAATCCCCTTGTTTTTGCAGCCACACGCAAAAATAAGGGGGCATGCACTCACATTTTTGGTGAACCAGTTGTTACAGGACATGTAGCCCATCTCGGATTTATCCTTTTTTACATTATCCCACTCTTGCCTTATTTTAAATCAATCTTGTGGAATGCGTGTCTCTATTACCAAACTGCCATACAAACATTTTCCTATTTAAGCATATTCTTCATTAATCGATTTCAGATCAACTTACCATCCTTGCTATAATTTGCATAAACTCCCTTTGCTTTGGGCCGGCTATTTTCTAATTCATTCTCTATTTCATCTTGATAGCTTGTTATTTCACCTGCCAGAAACAGAAAAATCACTAGTGGGCAAAGGAAATTGGACATAACTGAAATGAGGGGAAAGAAAATAAACTTTAGTCAAAGACCATGTGTCAGTTACATATAAAAAAGGACAATAAAAAAGGAAAGAATGAAAAAATGAAACTCTCTAACATTTAAATCAGTTTAGATTTAGTCTATTTCTTTAGCCTATTTAAAAAGCATGTCTGTCTTTCTTACATCTACTTATTTAAAAACTTAAAATATATAGAAAGACTTTTAGAATCCTTCTAAGCAATACCTACCAGGATATGTATTATTAAGTCTGTGCAAGAGGCCATACAGAATGAGCAGCACATGTGTAATTGTCTCAATTTCCCACAACAAGTAAAGGTATAAATACTCTTGCACTCAGATGTTATTAGCTTTGCCTTCCATTAACATGGATGGCAGAACTGTTAATCTGACGAAAAAGAGGGTTCTCCAGTAAGGCAAATACATAACATTAACTAGATAATTAGTTGGAATGAACAATCTTCCAGATAAACTAACACCATAATAGATGACAATGATACTCAGATTTTCCAATGATTAACATTAAACATATTGATTCACCATTATTAAACTAAAATCTGATATTGGGCTAAGAGTTTATAATATCTTGCAATAGATTTCTTCTAGGACAATAGAATAGAACCTTACCTTCTAATTCTTCAAGCTTTTTTGACAATTCCTTCTCAAGCTGAACAGGGAAAAGAGAAAAGAGATGTTAGAAATTTTTGTCCTGAGTATATTAGGCGCTATAATTACCTATTGATGTTGCTGGGCCTGTGCCGTTGGGGCTTCAGCCTTTTGAATATTTTCCTCAGCTCCAAATCTATTCCCTGAAGCCTTGAAAGTCCATTGTTGGCAATTATTTTTCCCCTTAAGTTTAATTGCCAGGCAGGTATACTTTCCAGGAGCAAGTCTACAGTTGAGAAGAGTTTGCCATCCATGTTCACTTGCTACATATTTTTATCAGAAAATGCTTTACTTATGTGGCAATTACCTTATGGCAAATTCATTTTTTTATTCCTTCTTTGCTCATTTTGCAAAAATCCTTTTGAATGAACTCCAATTCTCTATGATGTCATTATTCCATGTCAAAATGTATTCAACAATGTTCATCAAGATAAAGTTCAGCTGAGGTCTGACAGATATTTTTTAAAAACCTTCTATATATCACAAATAAAGACTAGAATTTGAACATCTATACCCAAAGTTCTATAACAAATATTCTGGAGGGAAATTCAATCCAGCTCCAAGTTTTATTTTTTAATAGTTGTAATAATTGGTATGCAAAATTAATAATTGTTCACAAATATCTATCTCAGAAAACTGACTCAGTGACAGTCTGCATTTCTTGAAAAGCAACATTTTGGAACGACTCCAATGCGATTTGATCATAATTAATTGCAATGCTTATTTTAAACTGGACCAGTTAAAACACAGAATTTTAATGAACGCAGAATTTGGAAGAAAGGGGGAGTTGGAACTAATTATCAAGCAAATACCTTTCCAGCTACGGCCTTTGCTAATTGGGGTAGAAGAATGAATGCGGCATACATAAGAGAAGAAATCTACATGCAATATAACAAGCTTACATTTATCATAAGAAAAAATCCAACTCTTGTAAGTCAGAAGACCTTTGTCACTACACTATGAGGTGAAGTATGCATTGATTAGAATTTGTGCAGTGCAAATAAACTTCAGTAAATCCACAGTAAATAATTGTGACAGTTTTTCAGACAGGGTGAACATTTTTGCCCAATTCAGATTAATGATTTTTAATTTTATTCAACTGTGGATGATTCTCAGAGATTATTTGGACAAATCCTTGCAATTTTCTTGGCAAGATTTTTCAGAAGAGGTGCGTCACTGCCTCCTTTCCTAAAACTGAGAAAATGTAACTAGCCCAAGGTCACCCAGCTTTGTGTATATTTGTGTGTGTGTGTGTCTATTCACATTTGAAGCCAGAGTGTAATAAATTCTTGTACTATTATTTACTAATCAGAGCTCAGAGATACTTCAACTTCAATCATTCATTTCCAGTTCTGATTGCTGCTAGAATGATCTGACAGCTGTTTTGCAAAAGTCTCAAGTGCTTTAAGAAAAAATTTAGCAAAAAAATAATAATTAACATTAATTTTTTTAATGATCAAAATAAGTGGGAAAGGATTTAAGCAGATTGTGATACTTTTTGTTTTTCAGAATGTTTTTGCTGAATTCAATTCTGATACAAGTGAGGCAACTGCAGACATTATTACATAATTTACATACTGCATATGCTTATACTATATGTATGGGAGTTTTGGTCACTTTGGGATTCAGATGTGAAAGAAGTGCAGGATAAAATTATGAAAATAGCATGGCAGAGCTTTTGTAACTCGTATCACAAAAGGAATTAAGAATTAGGGAAATGAATAATTGAAAGGTTCACCTGTTGAATCTTTATCTTTCGTTGACCAGCTGTAAATGAAGGAGGATCACATTCCTCTTCTAGGTCAATGGTCATGAACTCATCTATTGTTAGCTGACTTGCAGGTGTATCTTCAAATTCTGTAAGTCTAAAAAGCATACATTAAATGATTAATGGACGACTGTTGCAATATACAAGCCAAAATTTATACACAATTTTTTTCACAATAAAACTACATACAAACATGAGATAAATCCATTTCCATATTGTGGAATCCTTGGTGCTTGCTGAGATTTGCAGCAAGAGACTTGCAGACATTTCATTTCATTGCTGTATTCCATTCCAGCAGAACTAATGACCAATAGGCAAGATAGGCAAGCAAAATCTTCTTCCATTTGAAGAGTATATCAAAATGCAGGAACAAACTGCACATTTTTTAAAAATGTAAACATTTTGTCATTATTAAGCCTGTTTTACTTAAGAATCATTGTAACCTAATTTTGCAAGCAAGTTTAACCTATGTTAAACTATCTAAGCCTGAAATGACAGTCTCCAGACTTTAAATCTTTTCTGAGTCTGAAGAACTCAGGTGGTATCTTTTTCAACTAACTTATTTATTTAAAGACATAAAACTCCACACCTCACCTCACAAGATCCATAGAGTGGCTAGCTTGATGTAGGATTTAAATTAGGATGAGGTGGGGAAGAAAGGAACCCTTGCTTATGCCGATACAAATTCCATTCAGGTTAGATTATAAGAACTCTATCATCTAACAACTCTAATATGTTAAAAACTCATTATGTTAATTCACACTTTCTGAGATTGCCTGAAACTGATATATAGGAATCCTGAAATCTCTTATTTAATGCTGCTGTTCCAAAACAATCACTGAGAAGTCTACCATTGGAAGACCACGAAGGCTGAAATGTTTGTTCTTTCTAGAGAAAGAACAGAATTTAACCATTAGCTTATCAATTTGTCTACAATATTTATGTGAACCAACATAAGCATTACTTTAAAAACGTGTCTATTTTGAGGAAAAGATTCATTTTCACAAGACAAATTATTCTGCCTAAACAGAGGTATTTCTTATTGTTCTCTTCAATATGTTTCATTTTTTCATATTTTTAAATATTCTTACCTACTAAAATAAATATTTTCCTGGGGATAATAATTCCCATGTATTTAATAGCTTCTGGACACAATACCTATTTTTCAGTACAACCACTGGAATCTTTCTACAATTGGCATGATATAAGTTTTACATTATGAAAATATATAGCTTCTATTACAATAGTAATACTTATATAACTCTTCTGTTAACACATGCAAGCATATACATTTACACACACATTATATTAAAAACTAGTGTTTTATTAAGAAATGTTAATTAAAATTTTAATGATGTTAATTATTGTGTGTGTCCTTTTTGGTTTCTTTAAAAGAAGAGAGTAGAGTTAAAATATAGAAATATAGGTTATAAAGACATTAATAAAAATGATTCAAAAGAGGAGAGAATTAGAGAGAAAGAGAAGAGGATTAGATGTCTTGGAATATAATAAAATTTCCTCCAAGTAGATATATATTTAACAGAAATTTTAGCATGGCAATAAGGCATATGACTTATTAGCAAATAAATTAAAAAAGAAAGCTTCACAGATTAAAATAACTCAATTAAAGCATATTCAGAGAGAAATGTTAAAATAAATAAATATATAAAATATATAGTTTTATGCCAACTGTATTCATTGGAGCATATACATTTAAATAAAATAAATGATTTTCTACACTCAATTACAGTCACTCCCAGCTAAGCTCATAGAAAATATTGCAACCATGTTCCAAAGAAATATAAGAAGTAATTAAAATAAAGTGATATTACTGTAACTGTCTATCAAAATATTTCAAAACTAATTGCCCTCTATTTTCGTTCTTTTCTTTGACTCAGTACTACAGAATAATCACATCTCTGATTCATGTTATCAAGTGGTTAGTTATGATACTAAAAACTAACACAGAGCTGATTCCTATCAACCAACTGTGTACTTTGAATAAAATCAAAAGACTTTTATAATTTATTTGCTCAAAAGATTAAGCAAATTAACTACTGATTATACAAATTTGGATCAAGATAGATTTACTAAAGGTAAACAAATAGCAGATTCTATTAAATTGTATTTTTAATGAGCAATGTACCAAAAATGCACCAGTCATTTTAATCTTAAATTTTAAAAGCTTTTGATCAATTATAATGGCCTTATCTCACGGGTGTCAAACTCAAGGCCCAGGGGCCAGATTCAATCTGCAGGGTGCTTAGATCTGGCCCACGGGGCTGCCTTGGAAACAGCGAAGGACTGGCCCAAGGTGGCTCTGTCAGTGAAAATGGAGCTTAGGAAGGCCACAGGCGTCCTTCCTGAGCTCTGTTTCCGCTGGCAGAAGGTTGGGGGACATTGCAGATGAAAACAGAGCTCAGGAGCCTGTTTTCATTGGTAGAGTGCTCGGGCCACCACATGCGCCCCTGACACGAGTGATGTCAAGCCATGCCTACCTTGGCTCCCCAAGGTCAAACCCAACCCTGATGCGGCCCTCAATAAAATCAAGTTTGACATCCCTGCCCTATCTATTTCATCCAGTATATAAGTATCAAATGGGGGAAAAGTGATCTCATTTAACAGTTACATGATAAAATATCTAGTCTGGATTAGATAAATGTTTGTAATTCAGAGTATTTCACAATGAGAGGTATAAGCAGAGCTGTCCAGCTGCACCATAATTGCTCATTTAGATATAGCTCCCAAATTAATGTCTATGATTAATATAAAGCATTGTAAGTAATTATATAAAGGAGAATTAAAATGTCCACTAAATTAATTAGATTAAATAAACTGAGCTACATCTTGTAATGTAAAGTTATATCTTGTGATCTCAATTATAAAGTTGAGATCAATTTTCATTTCTGGGACATATTGCTGATATCAAGATATCTTTATTACCTTAAGTATCTGCTTTATTTATTTGTTTATTGGCAACTAATCTGTCTTCATCCATAATTGCTTCACAGCTTGGGCCAGCTGAAGAGAAGGCCATTTCCCATATGCTGTATAGACCAGCGGCCCCCAACCTTTTGGGCACTAGGGTCTGGTGTCATGGAGAGACATTTTTTTGTAGACCGAAGGAAGCATGGTTTTGTGTGCTGCCTGCATCCTGCCGATATGGCTTTACTTGTTTGGGCACCCTGATTTCTGGCATGCCATGGACTAGTGCCAGTCCACAGACCAGGGATTGGAGACCCCTGATATAGACCTTTTGATACAGAAGGGAGGAAATTTCAGGGGGGGGGGATTTCTCCTGTAGATCCTGATGCCCAAATAAAGTTGTAATATTAGAAATGCAAACAGTGTAGGGCTTTAAACATTAATCCAATATCTAATAGTGCCTTGTGAGCAACTGGTAATCAGGCAGATGTTATCTGATTTCTTTATCTGATATAATTAACTGCACTTCTGGAAGCCTTTTAAGAGTAAGTCAATTTTCATTTATTAGAATTTAAACTGAAAGAAGTACAAGTTAAAGAAATGATGATTGCTTGGGGGAAAATTTTGGATATGGGACTGATTTAGAGAAGTGGCAAAAATTGTGGTCTCAAAATTATAAAATGACAATGTCAACTGGATATAAAGAAAATTTGTATAAAATGTTTTACAGGTGGCATCTACCCCCAACGAGAATTGCAAGAATGCTTAAGAATTAATCGGATAAATGTTGGAAATGTCATCAGATACCTGGCTCATATTACCATAAGTGCTTGGATGCAAAAAAATATTGTACTAAAATCCATACATGGTTGGAAAAAATGATAAAACAACACATAGATTTTAAACCAGAGATCTTTTTATTGGGAATTGTACTGGAAATATGCAATAAAGAATTGAAGTATTTGATTGTAAATGTTTTAACAGCAGCTAGAATTGTGTTTGCTAAAAATTGGAAAAATGATAAAATACCTACGCAGCAGGAAGTTATTAAGAAAACTATGGACTGTGCTGAAATGAGTAAATTGACATTTGAAATTAGAGAACAAGAAGATAAACAATTTTATATGATATGGAATNAGAGAACAAGAAGATAAACAATTTTATATGATATGGGATTTGTTTTATCAATGGTTGGACAAAAAGACATGGTAATATAATAGATTTGTTGATTTTGTAATAGGTTTAATAGATAGATATAAAATACTGTATAATATAGACATATACAACCATTGGATGAAAGTATCACATTAATTTTAAAATAAAATTTGAAATATCTTGTATAAAGTGATAGGATAAGTAGTTTGGTCATGGATGATTAATAATTGATAAGCATATAAGCATATGTTAGCTTGATAATGTGCAAATTTATGTAAATTGAGAAATAACTACAAAAGGATAGCACAAAAGATTTGTAACCAACTGACACTGTATGTATATAAGATGGAAGATGGTTTTTATGTTTTTATGTATTGTTTGTTTATGTTTGTCTCAAAAAAAATAATAATAAAAAAAAGAATTTTAGAGTAGAGAATAGAATAAGAATTTAAACAGAATAGAATAAGAATTTGAATAAGAATTTAAGAATAGAATAGAATAGAATAGAGAATAGAGCAGGGGTCTTCAAACTTGACAGCTTTAAGACTTCAACTCCTAGAATTCTTTCTCTAGTCATGTTAGCTCAGGAATTCTGGGAGGTGAAACCCACAAGTCTGAAGACCCTTGTTCTAGACTCTCGCGTCTCAACATCTTTTTTATATTGGGGAGAAGGACCAGGGGTGACATGATTGCAGAGTTCCAATATTTAAGGGGCCACCACAAAGCCCCTGAAAGTCAGGACAAGAAGCAATGGATGGAAACTAACCAAGGAGGAGAGGCAACCTGGAATTAAGGAGAAACTTCTTGACAGTGAGAACAATTAACCAATGGAACGACTTGTCTCCAGAAGTTGTGGGTGGCTCCACCGATGGTTTTTCAAGAAGAAATTGGATAGCCTTTGATCTGGAATGGGACAGCTCTCTTGTTTGTGCAGGGTGTTGAACTAAAAGACCTCCGAGGTCCCTTCCAACTCTCTTATTCCCTATAGATCTCATCAGCCTACCAAAAAAAAAAAAAAAAAAAAAAAAAAAAAAANAAAAAAAAAAAAAAAAACCACCTAAAACACCTATATGAAACCCATCGATCTCAGGGTGTTCACCTGAAGTATCTTCCTCATTGGAAGAATAATTCTGAAAAATATTTGCCAAAAGAAATATTCGACCCCCAATGTGTGAAATAAAAGGCTTAAGCCTCCTGTTACCAACTGCTGAGCGTTTCATTCGGCAAACCCTCCTTGGGGTTATCTTTCTGGAGGTTCGGTTGCCATAGCAACCCAGTGAGGGTGCCCGTCGCCTCCTTTCCCATTCCACCAGGCAGGTAATTAAACCACAATCCGGTCCTTCCCTACTTCTGCCTGGGTAAGACTTTCTCCTCTCCCGCATCCCCCCCAATTTTTTAAAAAATAATGCGACATTCAAATAAGAAAGATGCAGAAAGCGATTCAGGGACAGAGGTACGAATTGAAAGTCTGTGTTGTACAAAACAATCACACACACACACAAAACCCTGCATAGATACTCTCTGGGCTCAAGGTGTGTTTCTTGTCACTCTCAGGGGAAAACATTGGAAGTTGGAAAAAAATGTCAATTCAATTCAGAATAGAGGTGGAAGGGATCTTGAGAGGTCTTCTAGTCTAACCCCACCCCACTCAAGCAGGAGACCTTATATCATCCAGTATTTTCTTGAAAACCTCCAGGGATGGAGCACCCACCACATCTAGTGGCAAGCTGTTCCACTGGTTAATTGTTCTCACTTCTCAGGAAACTTCTTATTTCTTGGTTCTCGATTAGTTCCCATCCGTTGCTTCTTGTCCTGCCTTCAGCTGCTTTGGAGAATGGGTTGACCCCCCTCTCTTTTTTGTGACAGCCTCTCAAATATTGGAAGATGGTATTATGTCCCCCCCAGTCCTTTTCTCTAGACTGGCCATACCCAATTCCATTTCTCTGTATAAAGGTAAAGGTTCCCCTTGCACATGTGTGCCAGTCATTTTTGACTCTGGGAGCGGTGCTCACCTCCGTTACAAAGCTGAAGAGCCAGCGCTGTCCGAAGATGTCTCTGTGGTCATGTGGCTGGCATGACTAAACTCCAAAGGCGCACGGAACGCTGTACCCTTCCCACCAAAGGGGTCCCTATTTTTCTACTTGCATTTTTACCTGCTTTCGAATTGCTCGGTTGGCAGAAGCTGGGACAAGGAACAGGAGCTCACTCCGTTATGTGGCATTGGGGATTTGAACCGCTGAACTGCTGACCTTTCTGATCAACAAGCTCAGCATCTTAGCCGCTGAGTCACCACATCCCTGTTTCTTACAGAAAACAGATAATCAGAGTTGGAAGGGACCTTGGTAGTCATGCTAGTGACACAAATGCCTCCGCACCAGCCAAGCCGGGAGGACCTACCCATTTCTGACACATGGCAGTCAACCTCCTGTCTTGAAGAGAACCTCGTCGTTGAAGTGATGGGCGCTCATCCGACGACTCTCCAAGGGAACTTCTGTGTCCATTGGGTTGATGTTCTCACTGTCAGAAAGTTTCTCCTTATTTCCAGGTTCAATCTCTCGCGGCTGTTCAGATTTCCATCCATTATTCTTGTTTGGCCTAGCGATGGTGCTTAGAAAACTCAGCTATGAAGCCGTGGTGGTCTCACTTCCCTGTGGCGAAGCCCTCAAATATTGGCAAATTCCTGCTATCCTGTTCTCCCCTGGTCCTCTTCTCTTCCCTAGACTAGCGCAGGCCCAGTTCCTCGGCAAATGGCTTTTCATTGCTCATGTTTTTACATCTCGCACGTCCCTAATTCAATCCTGGTTTCTCTTCTTCTGAACTTTTTCTAGAAGTTCAACAGACTATCTGATAAGGGGGGTGATCAATAGTCTCGGAATGGGGCAGGATCTTGGCGTGGTCTTACTAGGAGGGCTTTGTAGAGTGTCATTAGGTGACGATTGCGGATTCAGCTTGGATCTTGATTGTATCTCTCTGTTAATACGAATTTGAGGGATTGCATTGAGCTTTTGTGGCTGCTGGCTGAGACACATCGGCTTGGCTCGTATTTATAGCTGGGTTGGTCGCACTGAAGGACATAATGGCCATGATCTCTTTACAGTCTACTGCTATCAGTTCCAGCATGGGTATTCAACCGCAGTCATATTGATGTCTGTAGCTTTTAGTTTGTTTCTTTAGCCTAAGTGTACGGGAAATTTTACTTTTTTCTCTAACATTTGAATTATACATTTTGTTCGCAGAGTATGGCCGCCCACAGTGCTCACGTCTGTCAAGATCGCATCTGGATCTTATGTAGCCTATCTCTGTGTGGTGTTGAGAGGTTCCTGCGATTACGTATCATCTGCAATTGTGGGTAAAGTCCGCCCTTCTATTTCCTTAATCTAAGTTGTTAATGAAAGATTATTGGAGAATACTGGTGGCCGTAAAGCAGGAACCTTTGTGGCCCTGCCACTGCTTACTCGGTCCCTCCATGTAGACTTAGAACCCATGTGAGGACTGATTACTCGTTGAGTACCATTTGCCCAGCCAGTTGCAAAGTAGCCATCTTGTGTGTGGTGCTATCTATTCCACTTTTTTCCGTCGCTTACTAAGAAAGTAGGTTGTATGGGTCTCACCTACTTGTCAAATGCCTTGCTGAAATTAATATCTTACGCATATGGGATGCTCCCACAGTATGTTTGCTGGTTACTAGATTTAATCAACTGTGTTGAAGAATGAAGATGAAAGCACGTTGGCTTTGGCGCATGATCTGTTTTGTAATGCAAACCCATGCTGACTGCTAGTTATTACGTTTAACTTTGTTTCTGAGATGGTTGGACAGATCTCTTTTTTTTATGTATCTTTTCCAGTATCTTCCCGGTGAGTGATGTTCGGGGTCGGACGCATCGTCCGTGTCTTTCAGTCAGTATCGCTGTACGGTCTGGCCCGGCGCGCTGGAACGTGATACGCTGATTGCGTCTTATACGTCTTGCTGGGTCTGTTTTTTCCCCCCTTTTTTGAAGATGGGAACCACATCAGCTCTTTTCCAGTTCTCTGGTAGTTCCCTGGGGCTTCAGAATTTTTGAAAGATTTGTATATTTGGCCTCATCATTTTTGCTTTCTCTGTCATTTTGGGTCAACATTTGTTGACCTAAAAAAAGACAAGATTGCGATTCACGGCTTGACGCAGCTGGGTTCCGAAAAGACTGAAATAATCATTTAAGGCAGGGATGCCCAACCTGGGAAACTTTAAGACCTGTGGACTTCAACTCCCAGAATTCCCCAGCCTGCCATACCTGGCTCAGGGGATGTCAGCCGTTGGAAGTTCAGAACTGAGTTGAAAGTTCCTTTGGATGCAGTGGTGATATTCTACCGGTTAAGCCCGGTTCTCCTGAACCAGTAGTAAAAAATGCTACCAGTTGAGCTGATTGGAAAAAAAAAATTTCTGACGATCAGCTGGGTGACAATCAGCTGTGCTGTGCAATTTAGATTGGCTAGAAAACAGGAAATTGCCAGATTTCTGGCTTTTTAGCTCATCTAAATTGCGTGGCACAGCTGATCCCCCTCGTTGCTTCAAAATGCTTCTTTTTTCAGTACCCAGGAGGCTTCCCTAAGGCCCACTAGGCCCAAAATAGGGTGCGGGGGGGTGCTGCGAAAGAAAAAAAAGAAAGAGAAAGAAAGAAGGAGGGATGGGAGAAAGGAAGAGAAAGAAAAAGAAAAAAGAAAAAGAAAGAAAGAAAGAAAGAGAGAGAGAGAGAGAGAGAAAAGCTGGGAAGGAAGGACCACAAAACTTGGCACTAGATGCAGCTTCAGAGTATGCTTTGAAACAGCACAGCAATCCAGAGCTGAAATGTACCTGGAGGTCATCTAGTCCAACCTCCCTGCTCCAGAAAGTGAGTTTAAACCCCCCAGACACATGACCACATAGCCACACCCACCCAGTCACAGGACTACATAGCCATGTACACCAAGCCACGCCCACATAATTTTTTTGAATCCCACCACTGATTGGATGGGTTGATCAGGGTCTGTCGTAAGTTCAAATAATCACTTGTTCTGATCCAGCTCCCCAAACACAATAAACCCTCTGAAGTTAACTCAAAAGATTTCTTTATTACAAACCCCGGCAGTCCCGGTAGTCCCGGTGAAAAGTTTCTCTCTCACTGCAGGCTAACAAGTTCATCTGGGAGATGAATAGTTGTCTGCCATACCTCTTCATCTCCGCCCTCTGCCTTTTATCCCCCGAGTTAGGGTGGGACTTTGCTAGCAGAGGTGGCTCTTCCCTCCCGAGGACCGGCCTGTAGATTTCCACTGCTCTTCTCTCCTCTGCCTTTTGCACATCCATGCATCAGGCACTGGATCCAGCTGTTCCTCCTCTTCCTCATCAGCCACCTCCAGACCTGGGGGCTTTTGACTCTTCATCTGAGGGCTGACGGATGGCCCAGGCTCTGCCTCTCTCTCTCTCTCTCTCTCTCTCTGCCACCTCCACTTCCTCTTCACTCCCGGAGCTCCCAGGTTGCCTTGATGCTGACCATGACTCCCATGCCTCCTCCTCCTCCTCCTCCTCCTCTGATTTGGCTGTTGGAGGGGTTGGCAGCCAACAGGCCACAACATCACTAAGCATCCCTTCCTATGTCGAGGACTACCTGTGGATATTGCAACTCTCTTATAGGTAGTCCTCGACTTACAACTCTTCGGTAAGTGACCATTTGAAGTTAGAACGCCACACAGAAAAATGAGTTGAGACCGTTTTTCACACGACTGTTGCAACATCCCCATGATCACGTGATCAAAATTAAAACAACACTTCTTGGTAGTCCGGACTTACAGCTATTCGTTCAGTGGCCATTTGAAGTTACAAGGGCACTGAAAAAAGGGATATAAGATCATTTTTCACACTTACGACCCTTGCACCATGATCAAAATTCAGGTGCTTGGCCACTGACTCATATTTATGATGGTTGCATCTTTTATGAACTTCTGCCAAGCAAAGTCAATGCAGAAGCCAGATTCACTAAACAACCGGGTTACCAATTTAACCACTGCAGTGATTCACTTAACAACTCCAAGCAGGAAAGGTCATAATATGGGACAAAAGCCCTTTAACAACTGTCTCACTTAGCAAAGGAAATGTTGGGCTCCATTGTGGTAGTAAGTGGAGGACTACCTGTACTGAATGGCATGAAAGCGTAAGGCAAATTCTGAATGAAAACTCACTTAAAGACAAATGCCACAGTAGCGAAAGTAAATGTCCATCCTCAGAGAAAGAATTCAGAAAAGTGGATGAGATTTTTTTCATTTTCAAGGCCATCCTTCCAGGGTGAAGGAGTCCTTGAGTTTGAGCCATAAAGTATTTTATTTGGTTTTGCTCTGTGTAAACCAGCCACTTTGACTGACAAGCCATAACTTAAGGTTTAGGATTAATGCAAAGGCAGACTAGGTGGCTTTAGTCATCCAAGGATGCTTTCGAAGGCCACCTTAAGAAAAAAAAAGATGGACATAGTTAAAATACTGAAAAGCAGGGACTGTTCTATCAAAGTTGGGCAGAGATTATATTTTATCTTAATTGCTGCAGACCTTATGTAACATCTTGGCAATGTTCAAAGGGTAAATAGGAATGTTTAAAATTCGTTTCAATTTACTTTTCAGTGATGGGGTGGTTTTTTTTTTTTTTTTTTTGGTCTCTGTGCATTAGAGATTTTCCTCAGTGACTGGGAAATATTTTATTAATAGCTCTTGAAGAAAAGTATTTTAAAAAAAAAGAAAAAGAAAAATGAGAATGTGTGAAGGAAATGGCTTATTGCAATGAGTAAATTCAGACTTTGGTCCTTATTCCTAAATTCTTATTCTGCCCACTCAGTTTACTGTTTCACATACATTAAATTTCTAATGATGATCCCATCCTAACTTCAGGTAGCATTGGAATCATGCTGCAAAGGATGTCCAAAAAAACCTTTGCAATTTGGCTGGCGTGCAGGGGTGGGCTTCAAAAATTTCAGGAACTGCTTCTCTGCCTGGTTGCTGGGTGGGCGAAGCCATGATGGGCGTAGCCTAGTTGGCCTCCTGCACCATGGTGTGTGTGGGGGGGGATTTAACCCTCCCTGAGCTTCGGAGATTTTCCTTGAGCCTCTGGGAGGGGGAAAATGGCCTCCCCCGGACTCCGGAAGCCCTGAAGCCTCTGGGAGGGGGAAAATGGCCTCCCCCAGGCTCCGGAAGCCCTGAAGCCTCTGGGAGGGGGAAAATGGCCTCCCCTGGACTCCAGAAGCCCTGAAGCCTCTGAAGGCCTCCCTCACTCCGGAAGCCCTGCATCATCTGGGAGGGAGAAAATGGCTTCCTCTGGGCTCCGGAAGCCCTGAAGCCTCTGGGAGGGAGAAAACAGCCTTCTGCGGCTCCAGAGGACAAAAACGAGCCCATTTCTGGCCTTCTGGACATGGAGGCTCACTTTTCGTCCTCCCCAAACCTCCACACGGGCCCTGTACTTACCTGGATCCAAAATGGGCTGTGTGGGGACTCCCAGAAGGGGTGGGATTTACCAGTTTGCTGTAATTAAAAATGATAAAATTGAACCGGGGAGAACCGGTAGCAGCCCACCCTTGCTGGTGTGTCATTGCAGTCAAAGCCCCATCTCATTTGCATCTGGCAAGGAATGTGAGCCAGCAGTGTGTGGCAGCTGCTAAAAAAGCCACCTCAATCCTAGGCTGCATTAACAGAGGGATAGGATCAAGTTCAAGAGAAGTGTTAATCATTCTCTTCTTTTAACGATCCCATAATAATCTCTCGCGGGATGGAGTCTGGGCAGCTGAATGGAGCTGAGTGTTTAATGGCCGGATGCCCTTCCCGTTATGGTTCAGCAGATCTGTTCTCATTGTACCCAGAGAAAGAAATATCTGCCTCTGCCAGGATCGAACTCACAGCCTCCTGATTGTTAGGTGAGAGCTCCACCTCTAGGCCACATCACCACTCACATGAATGGCACTTTATAAGGCCTTGGTAAGGCCACACTTGGAATTCTGCATCCAGTTTTGGTCGCCACGATGTTAAAAATATGTTGACTCTAAGAAAGAGTGCAGAGAAGAGCAACCAAGAGGGAATGGAGGCTAAAACCTATAAAGAACAGTTGCTAGAATTGGGTTTATCTAGTTTGATGAAAAGAAGGACCAGGAGTGACATGATAGCAGTGTTCCAATATCTGAGTGGCTGCCCCAAAGAAGAGGGAGTCAAGCTATTCTCCGAAACACCAGAAGGAAAAGAAGCAATGGATGGAAACTAATCAAGAAGAGAAGCAACCTAGAACTAAGGAGAATTGTCCTAACAATGAGAACAATTAATCAGTGGAACTGCTTGCCACCAGAAGTTGTGGGTGCTCCATCACTGGAGGCTTTTACGAAGAGATTGGACAACCACTTCCCTGCAATGGTATAGGGCCGTGATGGCGAACCTATGGCATGCATGCTACAGGAGACATGCAGAGCCATTTGTGCCAGCACCCAAGCCGCAGGAAAACTTACCAGGCCAGTTTGAGGCCTTTTTCATTCTCCCAGAGGCTTGAGAAAGCCTCCGCAGGCTGAATATGCTCATTTCATCACTTCCTGAAATACCGGAAGTGATAAAATGGACCGATTATTTGGCCTGCAGAGGCTTTTTTTCAAGCCTCTGGGAGCCGAAAAAGGCCTCAAACCGGCTGAAAATCAGCTGTGAGGTGCAGTGCAGGTAAGGGGGGCATGCATGCATTGCCTTCTGGGTGCTGGCACACAAATGCATGCATGCCAGCGCGTGCACAATTTTTGGCACAGGAGCTCAAAAAGGTTAGCCACCATTGGTATAGGGCCTCCTGCTTGAGGAAAGGGTTGGACTAGAAGACCTCGAAGCTCCCTTCCAGTTCTGTGATTCTATTTCTGTTTCTAACAACTTTCATATGATTTTTTTTTTATGGAACTAGTTCATGCTGACATTAGGAAAGAATGCCCTCTCATAGAATCCCACGGGCTTCGTTTCAAATTCTGCCAAGGAGTCCTGTGAAACACGCAAAGTTTGCCCAGTTTCATATCAACTCCATTGAATTCATCCACAATCTATGGGGGCATGTATTTCAAAGTCATTTTCCTGGCCTAGAAAACCTGGGCGCTCTAACGTCCTCTGAATCTTTATGAGGTCAGCATCACAGTTCATTAACACCCAAAAGGTGATAAATGAATTCCAGGTTTCCTGTGAAGGCAAGAAGTTGTCATAATATTTTATATTGGCTGCTTTAGATTCACAGGAACTCACAAAGAAAGTTTAGGAAGTCAGACATCAAAAAGCTGGCAGGGAGATACTCCCCAACTTACTGTCAGTGCTGCCTCCAATCAATTCCTAGGAAAGAAAACCCTCGACTCCATAGATTTAGAGCAAGGGCATCAAACTTGATTTCACTGAGGGTCGCATCAGGATTGTGTTTGACCTCAAAAATGAGGGGAGAGCATGGCCAGGATGGGCATGGCCAGCTCAATGTCACTCATCAAGGCTTCATTTTTGGCCACGACAGCACCCCCGGGGCCTCATATTTGGCCAAGACGCCTTCCTGCAGCCCTCTGCCAACAAAAATGGAGCTCAGGGAGGCCAACCATGGTGTAAAACGAGCCTCCTGGAGTCCCTGGAAGGTTGGAAACAGGCCTATTTACAATCTCCTACAGAGTCTCCGGAGCCCAGGGAGGCCATTTTCACCCTTCTGGAGGCTTGGGGAAAGCCTCTGGAGCCTGGGGAGGGTGAAAACACCCCCCCTGCCATGGTGCAGAAGGCTGACTAGGCCACAACCACCATGGCCCACCCACCCAGCAACCGGGCAGAGAACCAGTTGCTAAATTTTTTTGAAGCCCACCCCTTCTTTATACATGTTCGAAGCAGGGGTAGGATTCAAATTTCTTAACAAACGATTATGTACGTGTGGTCTAATTTTGGGGTGTGGCTTGGTGGTCATGTGACTGGCTGGGCATGGCATGTATATAAATATTGTAAATATTTATGTAATTATTGAATTTTTTTTCTAAAAAAAGAGCAACATTTACCCAAAATTAGGCAAAACAAGCAGGCAGATTGAGTTGCTCACAGAATCACAGATTCACTCAGAGATCTACCTTTCTGCAATCTGCTACCTGAGTCTGCACTGAAAAATAGAAGCTTCAGTCCTAAGGAAGGTTCACCTCTGCTTTTAGATTAGCTAGAAAGCAAGAAATCCAACGATTTCCTGATTTCTAGCTAATCTAAATCTCCCGGCACAGCTGATAGTTAGAACAGCTGATGGTCGGGGAAAAAAAGAAGAAAAATAGCAACTTAGCAGGTAAGTTGGATGGTGCGTAAACCAGGTAAGGAGTGAATGGGCAGGGAGGGGAGGGGCCAGTCAGTGGTGCGATTTGCTGGTTCTCCAAACTATGCAGAATTGTAACAACTGGTTCTATTGAACCAGTCCAACCAGGTAGAATCCCACCCCAGGTTCGAAGCATGTACCCCATTTCAATATTATGCACTCCATGTCTCCTTTGCATTCAAGCTATGTTGGAAGAGCTGCAATTTGCTGATAAAAACCAATTTTCATGGCTAAAAAGAATTGGGAGCTTTTCAAAAAAGAAAACACCACACACGCGCACAATTAAGCATCAACAGCCACCACAGGAGCCCAGGGAAATAACAGCAGTCGAGTCTGTTGCCGTCTTAACCACTGATTGCAAAATTTAATAAGATGAACAGTCCTTCCCAAAAAGGAAAAGCAAATTTTCAGGAGTCATAGGTAGCCATGCGATGTTCTGCTGATTTATAACCCACAGTCTGAACAATCTTGGCAGAGGTGTCTGCAAAAACTTCAAGTCCTCAAGGTTTATTGCACTGACTGCCCGCATTTCTAGAGGCAAGGAGAACTCAATGGGAATGGCACAACCGCCTTTCTCAAAACCAGTGCTGGCTGAGGATGATGGGACTTGCAGTCCATAAGTGATAGATTATGCGATTTTGTGGAAAATGAGAAACAGTGTAAGCAGCGTGCATGGCATTCTGGGAAAATACCGGTACCTGTTTTTACCAGGTTTGCATACTTCCTTTCCTTCAGGGAACCCAGGGAGAGGCGGCCCTCAACTTACGACCAGAACTGAGCCAAACATTTATGTTGCTAAGCAGGACATTTGTTAAGTGAGTTAAGTCAGTCTGTCAAGCCTGAATTTAATTTGGTGGTGGGATTGAGCGAACTCAGTTTGACACTCATTTTACAACCTTTCTTGCCACAGTTGTTAAGTGAATCACTGGGTTGTTAAGTGAGTCACACGGTTTTTAAGTCAATCAGGCTTCCCCACTGACTTTGCTTGTCAGAAGGTCGCAAAAGGGAATCCCATGACGATTTGGTTAGTGACCATTCAAAGTTACAGCGGCACTGAAAAAAGTGAGAGGATCATTTTTCACACTTATGACCGTGGCCACATTCTCCCACAATCACATGATCTAAATCCAGTTGTTTAGCCATCAACTGACCCAAGCCTCGTTCAAAGCAAACAAACACCAAACAGAGAGAAAAGCAAAACCTTTTTAATGCTTCTCTGTGAATTCCGTTCATTTACAGTAAAACATTATTAAAAACTAATTGTCCCAGATAAGAACAAGCCTTGGCAAGGTTGTGCAAGGCTCCCAAGAACACTAGATTAAATTGCAAGGAAATAATCAAAACCAAAAGTCTCCAAACACAAACCAGGATAGACTGAACTTCTACAAGACTTGAAGTGCAAGAACTTCTTTGGAAGGACGTTTCTTAGGGTGAAGACTCCCGACCGAAAATAGGGAATTCCCTCCCCGGTAGTGGAACGTCGGAAACTCTGAGTCGTCCATGCTGCTGCAGCTGCTCTTTCCTGCAGCAGCCCTGCGTGCATGTGCACAAGCTCCTCGGGGGCCTCTTCATCACTGCTGCCAGCCTCCACAATCTCCGAAGACAGCACTCCACTCCCTGATGGTCCTGGTTCCATCGCTACCTCACACACAGGCCCCTCTGAGACCTCAGCCATCTGCACCTGCTGCAGGCGAACCACAACACCAACTCATATTTATGGCCGTTTATGCCGTGTAACCACATTTGTGGGATCCAAATTTGGACGTTTGGCAACCGTCTCATAGTTATGGCGAAGGTTGCTGTGTGCTGGGATCATGTGATTCCCCTTTTGCAACCTTTTGACAAGCAAAGTCGACGGGGAAAGCCGGATCCACTTAACAACCGTGTGACTAATGTAACAACGATAGAATCAGGATTCCGGCAGTTACCCCCAATTAAATCATGAGTCTCGAGCCAAACTTCCAACACTTCAAAAGGATTTATTGGGAGTTAACATGTCTGGCACTGTCTGGATGTAGCCAACTCTGAGGCACATAATTCATTGTCACCCATGACCCTGGTTTTCCCCCACCCCTCTGGGTGTATTATAATTCATATTCTCCAATGGACCACTTCCATAGCCCAGATTCATCAATCATGCTCTACAGTTAGCTTTTTGCCCAGCAGAAACTGGTCACCTGTTACTATCTCTGAAAAACTATGTATGGAATGCGCTTTCGGTTTCCAAACTGCCGCAATGCTCTTTCAAACCCTTTCCCCCCCTCCCTTTCTGTTGGCAACTCTAAAAAGACCATAGAAATATTTTATGAGTTGACAGGCGGTGATTCACTTAACAAAGTCGTAAAATGGGGCAAAATGCACTTAAAAATTGTCTTGCTTAGCCACATCAATATTGACCGCTCAGTTGGGTTCGTAAGTCGAGGACTACCTATATAACTAGCCTGCTTGCTAGATGGATATGTCTGACCTCAATATTTCAAATTTTTCAAGTTTTTTTTTCTCAACTTTCAAATATTTTCCCCCTATTTTTCTAAAATGCAACCCAAGCTCAGAGCTGTGATTCTTTCTCCTATGCTCCTCCAACCTGCCTCTACCTCCCTTTGCAAGGCTCTTTAATCTTGTGCCTTGCACTCCGAGGCCCATGTGCACTTCTGCAGGAGATAAAAGTGCGCTGAGAAGATATCGCAAACCTTCATACTCCTTTCCCATATATCAAGCAGCTGCCAGAGCAGGACAGCATGCAAAAAAAAAAAAAGNCAGAGCAGGACAGCATGCAAAAAAAAAAAAAAAAAAGGACCTGGAAAGCGTGCAAAAAGAGGATGACCAACTATTATCCTGAACCTGCTGCTGAAAAAGCATGCTGGGAGTCCAAGGGTGAGAAAACTCAGAATAAATTTTGGGTCTAAAGGCCACATGCAAAGTTTTGATGCCATGAGCCCAGAGAGAGATGGAGGGAGATCTAAAAGCAAAGCTTCTTTGCAAAAATGGAAAGTCTACAATCGAACAAACCTGCAAAGATTCAGGTAGCCCTGGACTTCCAACAACAATTGGTCCCCAGATTTCCATTGCTAAGTGAAACATTGGTTAAGGGTTTTTTTTCCTGGTGAGACCAGTCTATCAGGGCAACCTGGTCTACGCAATTATGGGATGGAGCATACTGCTTCCGCTTTTGCTGAAGAGAAGAGAAAAGAAGAGAAGAGAAAAGTAGAAGAGAAGAGAACAGAATAGAATAATGAAAGAGAAGAGAAGAGAGTAGAGTAGAGTAAAATAGAATAGGAACAGAATAGAAGAGAGCAGAAGAGAATAATGAAGAGAAGAGAAGAACAGAATAGAGCAGAATAGAATAATGAATGAGAAGAGAAGAGAAGAGAAGAGAGAGAATAAAGTAGAGTAGAATAGAAAAGAATAGATTAGAACAGAACAGAATAATGAATAGAGAAGAGAGTAGAATAGAGAGTAGAATAGAGAAGAGGAGAAGAGAGTAGAGTTAACAGAATAGAATAGAATAGAGCAGAACAGAACAATGAATAAGAAGAGAAGAGGAGAGAGTAAAGTAGAGTAGAGTAGAAAAGAATAGAATAGAATAGAACAGAATAATGAATAGAGAAGAGGAGAAGAGAGTTGAGTTAGCAGAATAGAATAGAATAGAATAGAATAGAATAGAATAGAATAGAATAACAAGAGTTGGAAGGGACCTTGGAGGTCTTCTAGTCCAACTCCCTGCTTAGGCAGGAAACCCTACACCACTTCAGACAAAGGGTTCTCCAACATATTTTTAAAAACTTCCAGTGTTGGAGCATTTACAACTTCTGGAGGCAACTTGGTCCACTGATTAATTGTTCTGATAATTGTTTCAGCCTCAATCCAGGAGCCTTCGCAGACAGTCATTCTAGAAACTATTCTTGTGTTGAATTTATATTTTACCAACAAAGAAACAAAGGGAGTATAGTATAGAGCTATTTCAAGTGATCTAGCTCTCGTCAGCTAGCCATACCCTTTCTGGGGTTCATTGGTTAAGTGAATTTTGTCCTGTTTCATGACCTTTTTTTTGCCACAGTTAAGTGAATTGCTGTCATTGTTAAATTAGTCTGACTGAGGAGTCCTTGGTGCTCTCTTGAGTTTGCTGTTTTTTTTGCAAACATTTTATTACCCTAACTAGGTAACAGCATCAATCACTGATGATAGTTAAGGTAATGAAAGGTTTGCAAGAAAACCACCAAGCTCAGAGAGCACCAAGGATCCCTTATCATGTTTGTCTGTCTGTCTATCTATCTATCTATCTATCTATCTATCTATCTATCTATCTATCTATCTATCTATCTATCCGTCGCATATCTATCCATCCTATCACTTCCATTTCTATCTACAGAGATTCTCTGTATCTCTCTCCAGCTATATGTACACATATAGACTGGGTGAAACAGGCTCAATAGCAGTAACTGAGAGAGGGATCTTGGAGTCTTAGTGGACAATCAGCTAAATAGGAGCCAGCCATGTGTGCAGGCAGCAGCCAAAAAAGCCAATCCAATCCTAAATTGCATTAACAAAGGGATATAATCGAGATCAGGGAGGTACTAATCCCACTCTATAAATCCTTAGTAAGGCCACACCTAGAGTCCTGCACCCAGTTTTGGTTACTACACTGTAAAAAGATGTTGGGACTCTAGAAAAAGTGGCAGAGAAGAGCAATCAGGATGATTAGGGGACTGGAGACTAAGGCATATGAAGAACGGTTACAGGAACCGGGCATGGCTGGTCTAGTGGAGAGAAGGACCAGGGGAGAACAGGAGAGCATCTTCCAATATTGTGAGGGGCTGCCCCAGAGAGGAGGAAGGGGTCAATATTTTCTGAAGGCCAGAGAAGAAATAACGGATGGAAATTGAACAAGGAGAGATTTAGCCTGGAAATAAGGAAGAAACTTTTCTGACTGAGAGAACAATCAACCATGGAACAGAAGTTGCCCTCGGAAATTGTGGAAGCGTCATCAGTTGAGATTTTCAGAAGAAGATTGGACTGCCATTTTGTCAGAAATGGTGTAGGGTCTCTTGCTTGGGTGGGGGGTTGGACTAGATGACCTACAAGGTCCCTTCCAACTCTGATTATCTGTTATCTGTTATCAGCTCTCTTTACCTATCTCTATCCCTGTCTATCTATCTGTCAATCTATCTCCCTATCTCCCTATCCATCCATCCTTCCATCCATCTATCATCTGGAAAAAGTGATTTATGAACCTTTTTCACACTTACAGCCTTTGTAGCATCCCCATCAGAGGTAGCATTCAGCAGGTTCTGACCAGTTCTAGAGAACCAGTAGCGGAACTTTTGAGTTGTTCGGAGAACCAGCAAATACCACCTTCTGACTGAAGAGTTTACAGTCCCCTTCCGCTGCCATGCCCACTAAACCGCGCCCACAGTTTTTTTGAATCCCACCACTTATCCCCTTGGTCACGTGATCAAAACTCCTAAGTTGTATTAACAGAGGGATTCAATCAGGTTCACATGAGGTACTAATACCACTCTATAAAGCCTTAGTAAGACCACACCTAGAATCCTGCATCCAATTTTGGTCACAACACTATAAAAAAGATGTTGAGACTCTAGAAAAACTGCAGAGAAGAGCAACCAGGATGATTAGGGGACTGGGAGCTAAAACATATGAAGAACTGTTGCAGGAACTGGCCATGGCTAGTCTAGGGAAGAGAAGGACCAGGGGAGACAGGATAGCAGTTTTCCAATATTTATGGGGCTGCCACAGAGAGGAAAGGGGTCAAGCTAATTTCCAAGGCATCTGAAGGCCAGATAAGGAACAATGGGTGGAAATTAACCAAGGAGAGAGATTCAACCTAGAAATAAGGAGGAATTTTCTGACAGGGAGAACAATCAACCAAAAGGGACATAAGTTGCCTTCCAAAGTTGTGGGAGCTTCATCCCTGGAGGCTTTCAAGAAGAGACTGGAGTGCCCTCTGTCAGGAATGGTGTAGGGTCTGCTGCTTGGACAGGGGGTTGGACTAGATGACCTACAAAGTCCCTTCCAACTCTGTTAATCTGTTTAATCTGCTTAATCTATTTTCCTCCGGCGCAAGTTGTTTTTTCGTCATTTTGCAAGGAAGGAACAGTCGCAGCCTCAAAAACCCCCAGCTGCCACAGCACATGTGCTCATCTCACATTAAGTGTATCTGAGACACATTTAAACACCTCCTGGTATCAATTTGCACTTTTGCACTAAATCGAATATCGCATTATTCACACGTGTGCAGCTCACCGCAACTTCTCAGGAGTTCTTAGTCACTTCAAGTGGTACATAGTATAATATACAGGTAGTCCTTGACTTACGACCACCATTGAGCTTCAAATTTCCATTGCTAAGGGAGAAGGTTGTTAAGGGAGTTTTGCCCCCATTTTATGACCTTTCACTGCATTTGTTATGTTGGTGATATGATTGTTAAGTGAATCTGGCTCCCCCATTGGCTAAGCTCATCAGAAGGTCACAAAAGGGGATCGCGTGACCCCCAAAACCGTTGTAAATATGAGTCAGTTGCTGAACATCAAATTTGGATCAGGTGACCGTGGGGATGCTGCAATGGTCGTAAGTGTGAAAAATGGTCATAATTCACTTTTTTTTCATGCCATTGTAACTGTTGTATCCTGGTGGCAGCTGATGGAGCTGGCAGCAGAGTCAGACAGTAGCGAGGAGGTTGGGGAGGAACCTGGGCCAGTCCTGGAGGCTGAGGAAGACTCAGGCTAGGGCTCTGCATCCGAAGGCAGGGATGGGGCCAGGGCAGACTGGCAATCATCAGCTGCCTTTGGGCTCAGACAGCAGTGAGGTAGGGGAGCTTCTAGAACTGGTTCCCAGCCTGTGTGTCAATTAAAAAGATATTCCTTTGGTCTTTTTAGCTGCCAGAAAAAGGAAGTGGGGGAAAACAGTGCATTCCTTAAGTGCCTAGATCCATGATGGTGAACCTATGGCATGGTGAGCCACAGGTAGCACACAGAGCCATTTGTGCCGGCATGCAAGCTGCAGGCAAACTTACCTCACTGAGCATGCGCATGCCTCACAGCTGATTTTCGGCCGGTTTGAAGCCTTTTTCAGCCTTCCAGAGGCTTTAGGAAGGCTTCTGCAGGCTTTTCAAGCCAAAAACTAGGCCCGTTTCATCACTTCCTGTGATGAAGTATGACTCAGGAGTAAGGCCATACCTCGGAAATGATCGACCGCTCCCATAGGACATAAAAGAGGAGCAAACGGGACATGAGCTTTGGCAGGGAGCAATGAGTTCGTTTGGTCAATTCAAGCTTTTAAAAGTTCTGTTTGACTCTGTGTCCAGTTTGGCTTTGCCTGCGTCTGGCTATTCGTTCTCTGGCCACATTTCAAGTGCGATGAGGTGGGTGTTTTTGTAAACATTCCCCTGAAAGACTGTTTGTGAAGCCTTGCAGGCTGTGAATGAACATAATTCACAGCCGTGGAAATAAAAAACGTTTTGCCGGGACTAAGATTGTGGTTTATGCTTTCTAAGGAAGCCTAGGTCAGAACAATAAACTTTGAACAGTCACTAAACGAATGGTTGTAAGTCAAGGACGACCTGTACTCATTTTTTAAATTTTTTATTATTGTCAAATTTACAATACATGCCTCCCAATCTCGTGCTTGGAGCAGCCTCAATTATTGGCAGCTAATTAATGCTGTATTAGCAAGCACTAAATTCCTTGACATTTCGAAAATCCCCCGATGGGTATTACATGACTTCATTTTAAACCCCGGATTTGTATTTTTATGACTCCATTCTCTGTTTAAAACATCTCCGTCTTTAAACTGCCTAATAAAAATATAAAGCATTTAAAAATGAAAATCCCATTGAAATCTCAAATCAAATCGCCACGGATTTGATAGCAGCCAGCTGTCATCTTTCAAATTGCCAGATTAGGATGTTGCAGAGTTATGAGCGAATCAAAATATGTGCTGTGGCCTGCTGGCAGCCTGCGGAGCTGGCAGCAGAATCGGAGAGTGGGGAGGAACATGGGCCAGTCTGGGAGGGCTCGGACAAGGGATCTGTGTCCGACAAAGGGATGGGGCCAGGGCCATCTGGGAGTAATGTGCTGACTCTGGAGCCTCCAGAATCTGATAGCAGCAAGGCAGAGGAACAGTGGGAGCCTGTTCCCAGTGCACGCTTGCACAGAGCTGCCAGAAGTCAAGAACAGTTAAGACAAAAGGGGCGACTCAGGAATAAGGCTTGGAGATGATTGGACCCTCCCAAAAGACATAAAGGAGGAGCAAAGGGAAAGGAGCCTTTGCAGAAAGCAACTTTGTTCGTTCTGGTCAGTTTAAGATCTGAAGCTCTGTGTTGACTTTGTGCTCTGTTTGGCCTTGTACAACTAATTGGCAATTTAGTCATTGGCAGCAGTTCAAGGGAGATAAAGGTGAGTACTTATCAGCCTTATCCCGAAAGACAGTGGCAGACTTCTGTTAGACTATTCACAAAGTTTTTGAGATTCATTATGGACTGTAAATATAATTCACTGCCGGTGAAATAATAAAAACAAGGTTTTTGGGAACAGTGTGTGATTGTTACTGTCTCAGGAAGCCTTGGTCAGAACAATATGAACATTTTCAACCACCGGATATGCTGGGAATCTCCCCGGTGTCTTTCCAGGTAAGACAATTTAGTTTTGCTAAAAGCTGAGAATTTACCAAGTTGAGAAAGGGGGGAAATACGTTAAGTAATTGGCTGGGGAAAAGAAAGATAAATCAGGTTTAAGCTCAGGTGTTGTCAGGAAAATATATTTTTATGCTTTGGAAAGAAGATTAGCCACTGGACAGACAAAATCCATCTGACTGGTCTTGATATATAATCCCTCCAAAAGGAGATTTAAAACACTTAAAAAGCCAGACTCAGTCCACAATTTTGCCAGGGACAGTCCTTGACTTATGACAGTTCATTTAGTGAGCATTTGAAGTTATCACAGAGCTGGAAAAACTGACTTACAACCTTGTTTCACACTTACGACCGTTGCAACGTCCCCATGATCACATGCTCAAAATTCAGACGCAACTGACTCATATTTATGACGGTTGCAGTGTCCAGGGGAGGATCACGAGATCCCCTATTGATACCTTCTGACAAACAAAGACCATGGGGAAGCCTGATTCACTTAACAACGGTGTGACTAATTTAACAACTGCAGTGATTCATTTAGCAAATGTGGCAAGAAAAAGTCATAAAATGGCTCAATGCTTACTTAACAAATTTCTCACTTAGCAATGTAAATTTTGTCCATGGAGGAGCCAGATTCAATTGACTCATATTTATGACCGTCGCAGTGTCCCTGGGCAACTGACTCATATTTATGTTTGTTGCAGTGTCCCTGGGTCATATGATAACTTTTTGCTAATTTCTGACAAGCAGAGTCAACAGGGAAGCCAGATTCACTTAATAACAGATGTTAAGAACTGCAGCGATTCATTTAATAACTGTGGCAAGAAAGTTCGCAAAAAGGGCCAAAATTCACTGAACAACTGTTCTCACATAGCAACAGAAACTGGGCTCAACTGTGGTTAAGCCAAGGACTACCTGTAAGGGTATGTGAGAATGACCTTGGCAGATGGAGGGAAGAAAAGGGAACAATCAGATAAGAGATAGCAGAGTCCTCAGCTGCAGAACAGATGGAGAAAGAGATTCAGAAAGGATTTCTAAGGCTATAAAAGAGATGGTGGGAGGTTTGTACTTTCAGACTTGCCAGATTCCATTCACGCAGCCTAATAATAAAGTAGAAATAGCTCACCTGTCCTTGTTTCCTGTCTGGTCTACCTGGAAGGCTGACGCGGACTCACCTAAGTGTTTTGCGGATCATGTCTTCGTCGGTGATCCCGTAGTACGTGAGGGTTTCATTCCAGGTAGGATTTAATGTATTCCGCAAAGTTTTGGTCCTCAGCTTGTTCGCCTGGGTGTGTGTGGAAAGAAAATAAATCAGTTTGTTTATATGAATAACTCAGAAACACACAGAATCTTTCTTTCCTCCTACCATTTTCCCTACCACAACAACCCTGTGAGGTGGGTTGGGCTGAGAGTATGTGACTGGTCCAACAAACTTTCGTATCTAAGGGAGGAACTAGAACTCACTGCTTCCTAGTGATTGGCCCAAAGTCACCCAGCCAACTTTCCTGCCTAAGGTGGGACTAGAACTCCCAGCCTCCTACTGATTGGCCAAAGTCACCCAGTTGGATTTCACGCCTAAAGCGGGACTAGAACTCACCATCTCCTGGGGATTGGTCCAAAGTCACTCAACTCATAAAATATATCTATGATCTTTTTAGAGTTGCCAGCAAAACTAGAACTCATCACCTCCTGATGTTTCAACCACAGTCTGCCCAACTGGCTTTTGTGCTTAAGGCAGGACTAGAACTCATCATCTCCTGGCTATTGTCCCAAAGTCACCCAGCCAGCTTTCCTGCCTAAGGCAGGACTAGAACTCACAGTCTCCTGATGATTGGCCCAAAGGGGCTTTTGTGCTTAAGGAGAGACTAGAATTCACCATCTCCTAGCAATCAGTTCAAAGTCATCCAAACAGATTTTGTGCCTAATGCAGGACTAGAACTCACCGTCCTCAACTTACAACAATGCATTTAGTGACAACGGCACAGCAAAAAGTGACTTAGGACCATTTTTCGCACTTATAACCGTTGCAGCACCCCATTGAATAACATTTGGAGGCTTGACAATTGGTTTATATTTATGACAGACATAGTGTCCCAGCCCGGGGTTACGTAATCCCGCTTTTGCTACCTTCTGACAAGCAAAGTCAATGGAGAAGCCCAATTTGCTTAAACGACCCTTTTACTAATTTAACAATTGCAGTGATTCGCTTAGCAAATGATGCAAGAAAGGTGTGAGGACCCAAAGGGATGTGGCACAAAGGCAACCCAGTCAGATAATCAGTAGGAGTCCCTTTATTAGCTCCAACTTTGCCCCTAAGGTCCTGGTTACCTTCCGGGCTGGAGAAAAACTCTCCCAGGAAGAGCCTTTGGCTGCAGAGAATCAAGTCCAAAACGTGGTCAACAAAAACTGTAACTATAAGTCCAATCAAGGCAAAAGAAGGTAATTAGTCTGGCAGGGCAGGAGCAAGAATTCCAGATGTGAAGGCACAGCAATAACTCAACATGGTTGGGAGGACACCAGGAATACAGATAACCAAAGTCAACATAAGATAAACTCAAGTTTGGTCCCAGCAGACCCTGCACTCAGCATGTATCTCCTTTAACCTCTCCTCCCAAGTATGGCTAATGAAGGGAATCAGGGCCCTTTCCTCCCCGTAAGCCATGCAACCACATTGCTCCCTTCTCCGTTCCTCCCTGAATGCACTAGGATGAAGAGGGGGTGGGCCTGGGCCTTCTTCTGAACTCTGTCTCCTTTGTTCTGTCTCTTTCTTGCTCTGCCCAGCCAGACTTCGCCCTTCCCCAGTTTCCTCCCAACCAATGGAGCCACACTCACACTCCCTGTCAGCTGTTTGTTTTCCTCCTCAGATTCACACTCCAACAGGGGCATGACAAAAAGCCACAAAACGGGGCAAAACTCACTTAAGGAATTTCTCACTAAGCAACGTCAATTTTGGGCTCAATTGTGGTCATAAGCTGAGGACTACCTCTCTTTGCTGCATAATTCTGCAAGGGTAGCTCCATTCTGGAGAGATCATATTTTGCTGCAGAACCTGTGCCCTTTTGAAATACCAAAGAAATATATACAGCTTGAACCAAGAAGTTGCCAAGAATTGTGACATCCTAAAACAGGAATTGACCTTTCTGGTAAAGAAGATTTGTAAAACCCTGCGCAGGGTGGGGTGTGACAGTTTGGGGGGGGGGGGAATGGCTGTTAATGAGATATAATAAGGTTCCCAGCCCTTAAAAATGACTCCGTAACTGAGGACAATCATAATACATGGCTGACATTCAGTGGAATTGCTGCTCTGGTTTATTTCCTGGATTTCTGTTCTTGAAAATAAGCATCCATAATCAAGGGACAGTTTTATCTGTGCATGACTGAAGTACCCTCCAGGATGTTTTGAGAGGACTCAGCTTGTTTTGACCATGTAGTTGTTTTGACAGGACGGGACAGGATGGAACGGAACAGAAACAGAATAGAATAAATAGAATAGAATCTATTGAGAATAGAAATAGAAATAAGAATGGAATGGAATGGAATCTATTGAGAACAGAACAGAATAATAAATTAGAATACAATGCATTGAGAATAGAATAGAATCTGTTGAGAATGAACAAAATAAAACAGAACAGAACAAAATAATAGATTAGAATACAATAGGAATAGAATTGCATAGAATAAAAATAGAATAGAATAGAAATAGAAACAAAAGTAAGAATATAATAGAATGGAATGGAATCTATTGAAAGCAGAACAGAACAGAACAATAGATTAGAACAGAATCTATTGAGAATAGAATGGAATGGAACAGGATAGAATAGAACAGAACAGAATAGAACAGAATAGAATAGAAAATAGAATGGAATGGAATGGCACAGATAGAATAGAATAGAATAGAATAGTATAGAATAGAATAAGAATAGAATTAGAAAAAAGAAAATAGAAAATAGAAAATAGAAAATAGAAAATAGAAAATAGAAAATAGAAAATAGAAAATAGAAAATAGAAAAATAGAAAATAGAAAATAGAAAATAGAATGGAATGGAATGGAATGGAATGGAACAGGATAGAACAGAACGTAACGTAACGGAACAGAACAGAACAGAACAGAACAGAACAGAACAGAATAGAAAATAGAATGGAATGGAATAGAATAGAATAAAAAATGGAATGGAACAGGATAGAACAGAACAGAATAGAATAGAAAATAGAATAGAATAGAACAGAATAGAAAATAGAATTGAATGGAACGGAATGGAATGGAACAGGATGGAATAGAATAGAATAGAATAGAATAGAATAGAACAGAACAGAACAGAACAGAACAGAATAGAATAGAGGAATGGAACCCAATGGAACTGGAACAGAACAGGAGTAGAACAAGAACAGAACAGAAGAGAGAACAGGACCAAGACTGGGTATCTTTGCTGTGTGATTTCCGCCTTGACCCCTGCCAAACTCACCCATCCAATCGCCTTCATCCCAACCATCAGGTTGCAAAGCTCAGCTGTGAAACCAAACTGATTAAGCCAACTAATCAGCTAGATCCATGATGGGTAAGATGAATCAATTAGAAAAAAACAGACCGATCCAATTAACCTTGACGGAGCTGACATCGGTCTATAATTACTTAAATGCTGTGAAATATCAGCAAGAGACAAAAAGGAAGGAGCACCCTGCCAGAGATTGTAGGGACAGTAGAATAATTAAGACCCCTGAAGCATCCCCAGGTGGGTCAGGTGATCAACATTAGGGCAGTTGGCAACTGGCATGTACTTAGTGACAGTTGCGCTGTCCCAGGCTCCCACGATCACCATTTGCAATGATCCCAGCTGGTTTCCCACAAGGAAAGTCAATGGGGGAAGCCAGATTTGCTTAATAACTACTGCACAATTCATTGAACAACTACAGGGTTTGCCTTCACAAAGGGGCAGAAAAATTGGTATAATGCAAAACTCACTTAACTGTAAGCTATGGTGGTGCAGTGGTTAGAATGTAGTATTGCAGGTTAGCTCTGCCCACTGCCAGAAAGTTTGATCCTGACCAACTCAAGGTTGACTCAACATTCTGTCCTTCCCAGGTCGGTAAAATGAGGATCCAGATTGTTGGGGGGGAAAATATGCTGACTCTGTAAAGGCCCTGTCACACTGCCCAACGGATGCAAAACGTTAGTAAAAAGGACACAACGGACAAGAAAAATGTTCCAT
>BHFT01020469.1:0-35039 GCA_004320025.1 Laticauda laticaudata | reverse complement strand
TTTTTTTTTTTTTTTTTGTCATTAATACATGCTGGTTATTTAAATTCTGGCATCTTATGCAGCATTTCGAAAATCTAGCATCCTGTAAATCCTATAAATCTTTGCAATCAAATAATTGTAAAACAGACACTTGGTTGTCTTTTAACTGATGAGAGAAATTTGAAAAAATTAAACCAGGTTCTAATGCCTCCAATAGGTGGGGAAGTTGTTTCCTGTTTATGTTCAGATTTGCTTTTGCCATAGCCTAAAATCATTGTGGTGTTACATACAGTTATATTGTCCAATAACTGACCAATCTTATCTTATTTGGAAATAAAATGAAATTCCAAACAATCTATTCACTACAGAGTAAACTTGTAATTTAAAATTATTCAGGCAAAATAACCAGTACTTATTGAAACAATTTAAATGGGTATCTTGATTAATTTTATTGGTAATTCACATTAGTTCTAATACAGTTCTAAACTCTAGTTAAGGCAGAAAAGAGAATTCACTCTTTCACCAGAGAAGCGTAAAAGGCAATGAGCATTAACTCTCTAATTAATAAAGGTACCAGAGGCATAAATGCATCAATCTTTATTTGCTGATATATTGAATATTATAAAATATTATAATATCATTTTAGTATTTTTCTCTGTGTTTTTTTTAAACAATACTTAACTCTTGGTATGATGAACACTTCTTTAGAAAATTTGGCAATTGATATTTAAAAGGAACTTTTAAACTTTTCAAACAAGTATATAATTTTAATAAACAGTTGAAACTTACACACACAATAGGAAGATATTTTTTTCACAGATGATATAGGAGACCTATATTAACTTTATAGTAGGAAAAAAAAAGGGAATGGTAGGACCTTTTCTGACTAGTACAATTGATATTTTTAATTTTTTTTCTCAATTGAGAAGAAAAAACTTAAATGTTAAATTTTTATCAGTTGAAAATATTTCCTGTTTTTCCAGGGATGCTTATCTTTGTTACTATATTTTCTTGAATGGCAACAGGTTCTTCAAGGATGGGAGAGAGGGAGGGAGGGAGGGAGAGAGAGAGAGAGAGAGGGAGGGAGAGAGAGAGAGAGAGAGATCAGCCAAAACAATCTAGGTCAGTTACAATCATTCATTACTTTTTGGATTTCTCCACTGCTTTTTGTTACCACAAGGATAGGAAAAAAGTCTAAAGAAAATGTTTGTAATTTTATGACTATGGTAGTGGAGACTTAAAATATGTGTTAATTGTCCCTTAAGGGGGCATTGGAGGAAAGATAATACTCTGTTATTAAACATTAGGACAGAGGAACAAATGTCATGGTAGTATCTCTTCCCTATGACTTCCTCCTCCCATCTTTAATAAAATGGTTCAAGCTCAGGGATGTCAAAAAGCCTTGGCCAGACATTTTTGAGCACAGGTGTCTTTGACAACACAAACAAACACACACACACATAACCTGCTTTTCCTCTTTACAAACATATAAACAATTTCTAGCCAGTCTTACACCAACTGAACTCAGCAAGATGGCTGCATCATGTCTTCTCAGGCAATTCCTAATGTGTAAGGCTGACTAATATTTGCTACTATTATTCCAAGTTGGAGTCTAGACAGCACTATAATTCTGATATTCTCCACTTATTCTTCCTATCCCCGTGCACTTGTTTTCTTCAGTAGTTTGATATTTTTTTCTTTGTTCCATATAGTATCCAGGGCACAACTATGTTACATCAGAACCAATATCTATAATGGCTTCAATTAATATTTTTGTAAGTTAATTCCACATACTATATGGTTAGAAGAGCCTTTTTTCTGTTGTTTGGAAGATATGAAAATAACCAATTTTGGGGCTTTCATCTACAGAAGAACCTCTGGTCACAAATGCTTCTGACCACGACCAAATCGGGTTTATTTATTTATTTTATTTATTTTATTTGTCAATCGCTTACAAGATAATAGGTAAGTTTAACATGAGTAAGAATACAGGAAATAGGCACGAATAAATGGAAACAATAGACTGGGACGGTAGGCACGATGGTGCACTTATGCACGCCCTCTACAGACCTTTTAGGAATGAAGTGAGGTCAAAAATGGTTAGTCTGAGTTTAAAGGAGTGGGGGTTAGAGGATGTAACAACAGTCAGGTAGTGCATTCCAGGCATTGACACTCTGTTGCTGAAGTCGTACTTTCTGCAATCGAATCTGAAGCAGTTTACATTGAGTTTGTATCTGTTGTGTGCTTTTGTATTGTTGTGGTTGAAGCTGAAGTAGTCATTGACTAGTAGGACATCGTCGCAGATAATTTTGTGTGCTTCGCTTAAGTCTAATCATAGGCAGCGTAGTTCAAGGTTGTCCAAGCCCAAAATCACAAGCTTGGTGATATAGGATTCTGTTGCAAGCAGAGGAGTGTAGTACTCTTCTCATGAAATATTTCTGGACTTGCTCGATTCCAACCAAAAAATTCCAATTTTTTTTTTCACAACCAATTTCCCCTTCTGTGCAATTTTTTTTAAAGTGCCAAATTTCCAAAATTAGATTCAGGTTATGACCAAAGTTAGAACAAATTATAAAACAGAGATTGTACTGCCAAAAACTGAAAGAGACAGGGCTTTCTCTCTCATGAACACATATGTATAGACACAAATTTACAATTAGTTAGCAGTTTTGTGTGGATTTTAACCTTAAGTTGTTATTAATCAACCTTGAATAAAATAATGAATACAAATAGTACATGAATAAAGTAGTCTAATCATTTTCTTGAGATAATATTTTCTGATGTTAACATGGCCATTATATGCTCTTACTAAATATTATACATTTCATGTTGTGCATATAAACTTAATAAGTCTCATTAAAATATTACTACACCACTGACTAATTATTAATGTGAGTCTGACTATTTTGTTACCAAGAGAAAATGATTCCCTATAATATATATAGATCAAAATATGTGAGGACCTCAATAAAAAATATTTTCTGGCTTTTGTATTTATTTATTGGAAACCTTTTACTATAACCAATAACTTCCATTTTAAAAAGGCAGAACAGATCTTACAGAACAAGAGTATTATGTAGAGACTGCCACTGGAGTATGGAAACACAGATATTCCACATGAAAGTCTATTAAAAATAAATAAAATAATATCCCAAGAAAAAATGGTAAGCAGAAGAAAAAATGATTATTTAAAATAATAATAATTACTATCAATACCACAATTCTAACAACACCACTGTATACTTTTCTCACCTCAGTGTTTCTTGTCTGTGTGCAAAAAACTTTCTTGCACACTTGCAGCTTTCCATATTAAACAGAGTTTTAAAAAGTAGAATATCTTACTACATTCAAATGGAAGATTAATAGTTATTGGACATACATTCATCTGAATTGTGATAGATTATACTAGTATAAAAAGTATTTTAGTCATTCTTTGTTATAACAATCTTTGTATGTAAATATTCATTAATTTCTTTATATTATATAAATTCATCAATGAATAATTAACAAATGTTATATATTACTATTATACATCATTTATTTTATGGATACTTTTACTGTTTTTTGCTTTATAATTTTATAGTTGTTTGTTTTATAATTTAAGAATTGTAAGTGGCCCAGGGTTGAATTGGGTGTCTATAGAAATTGAATAAACGGCTTAATAAATAAACAATGACAAGTATGAATAAGTTAATAAAATAGATCAAACAAAGTATTTTTTTTAAGTAAACAATTCATCTAATTTTTTCCCTCTTTCGTTTTTGCTTATTTTTATAAAGTTATGTTTGATCACGGTATGTTTTATATTGAACCCCAGCCTTCCCCTACAAGTTTCAACTAAAATTTACCTTTGTAACGGAGGAACACTGGGAGACCATGATCTAGTTCTTCCTATACTGTCACCACGGTGAGGAGAGCCTGATCGAGAGCAATGATTGGATGACATCACTTGTTCTGGCACTGATAATGTTGAACTTTGAAGATCTCTTCCATTATGTCTGTAATCTACAAAAAAAAAAATAGAACTGAAAGAAATATAGAGGCTTACTGATTTATTTTTTTCTGGGTTTTTTTCCCCCAAGTAGTGTGGACAGTAGAAAATTTTTCAAATTGCTCACATAAATTCACAAAAATAGCCTTTGTCAAGTAGAACCATATAATAAAGCCATTCATTTCCAACAATAGTCAGCTAATAATTTTGGAAACCTCAAAACTGAAATAAGTTTCTGTTACTGTTTTATTTCTTTTCCAAATAAGTATAGAGAGCAGAAGCACACACTTTATCTAATGCTGGGTGACATCCCAGATCCCAGACAGCTGTATATGCAAAATTATCTGCTCCCCAAAGGATTTGTGTAATTTTTATTAACATTGAATGGAATGCATACTTTTATTTCTTATTAATAAATAATCTTTTTGAAGTTTTCTGAAATCTGAATTGTATCTACTTATTATTCTTTCGCTTGGGCCCTCTTCCTACTAAGTGTCAAGATTCTTACTAAGGAACCCAAGCAAATCAGAACTCTGAGACTTGGGTCCTTCTCAAAGGTCTTCTTTAATGAGTACATCATATTGATACAGCTTCATGGGGAAACCAAATCTAATTTTTTTCTTGTGGTTACAGTATAATTAAACTAGGAAATAACCCCATCCCCAAGTGTCACAAGGTCACATTGGCAAATTGGGTTAATTGGCGGACTCTTCAGGCACTCCTTGCCCAACCTTATTGGTTGCAAGGCAGAGATGACCCTGCTTCTCATGAGAAAGCTCTTTGTTGTGTCTAGTAATGCATTCCAACCTCCCTTCCCACCCCTTTCCCCTCTGTGTAGCAACTGAGGAATAGAAAAATGGATGCTGCCAGGTTCAGTTCAAAGTTGACACTAAGTTTATCAATCTCAACATTATTCATAATCCTATAGCAAGTATTTTTGTCCAGTCTTGGTCCCAAACAACTTTAATCTTTTTCATAAAAACTTATTTCCTTAGTTTACCAGATGTAATGTCCAGAATATTTCCTGCCATCACAGAATTTTCATTATAATTTCTAAAGATGATAAAGCCTGGTGGGGGAAAAGGCTAACTTCTATATAAGTCTTCCTTAGGGATGTGTCAAAAAAAGACAATGCCCTACTTATTCTTACTGATATAATTTCTCCATAGGTACATAGTTGTAAGCAACAAAATTAAGCAAAAATTATTCAATTACATGAGGGAGAAAACCATTATTGAACAAGTTAAAAATATAACATTTAATAAAATGAATGGTGTATAAAATGGAATAATATTTTAACTAAAGCTGCCATCTAGAAAGTGCTAATTCAAAACAAGCTACTTAGATATAATGTGTTCATTATGCCTTTTCATTGCTTCCCAAGGGAAGTCCTTTAATGGAGCCTACCCTATCTTAATTAAAAACCTGGAAGCTGGGGGAGCTTTTCAACAAGCTGATATAAACTGCTGATTGTATTACAAAAAAGATTATAAAAACACAAGAGAGGAAATCAAAAATCATGACACAGCGTATAAAATAAGCTGAAACTGGAAAAATGTAACTAAACAAATCTAAAACAAAAGAACAACCAAGATTATTTGCAGGGTAGTCACAACATATCCAATATGTAGAAGATGGCCCAGATTCTTGGACTTTGAGCTATACCATTGACTAAAAATTTGGTACACTCCTTTTATCTGGCATTGCCAGATAGGAACAGCTTCAAGAAGGACAAATATGGAGTAGCCAGGGCAAAAGTTGACACCTGCCTAAAAATCAGCCAAATCTACCCTGACAATCAGTGGGGTGACATGTTGCAGCTAGATTAGGGGTAACTTGGAACAGAAAAGTGGCAAAAGACACTCTCCTCTGTTCTTTGCTGCTTCTCCAAAGTCCCTTTTCCTGCCATGAGAGTCAAACCTGGAAAATCAATTTTGAAGGAAATTTTGGAATTTAGCATTCAATCTTGAAAAAATGAGGCATGGAGGAAGGAAGAAATGAAACAGAAAGAGGGCTACATTTTCATTTAGTATACAGTCTTAATAGCTAAAAGAAGTATAATTTGCACTGCAAAATTCCTGGATGAGTAATAATTGATTACACTATTTTTAAAAGCATATGGGGAAGGGGAAAATAATTTGTCATAGCTTGTTATGATGCAGGTTAATGATACCTGTTTGAAGATTCAACTACAAATAAAATGCATCAATGAATGTATGCAGATTTTATTACTTTTAAATTGTCTCACCCTAATAGCACTGCTATTATACTGATTCTATTTCTTTTTTCCCTAAATTTCAGTCATTCCATTTCAGAATTCAAACTGTAGCAAGAGAAAGAAATAATTAAGATATTATTACCATGCAGTCTCTGTGAAAAACATGCACTGGCATTTTTTAAAGCCAGAAGGCATGAAGTGAAGAACTGTTTGATCTACGGAATGGGACATGGATTCTTGAGCTTAGGAACCAGAACTGCTGTGTCATTTGTATCCTAAAGAGAAACTGTAAATATTGTGTGTGCCTAAATCAGTGTTTCTCAACCTCATAACTTTAAGATGTGTAGACTTTATCTCCCAGAATTCCCCAGCCAACATGAAGCAGAGTATCTTAAGGCTGTTGATGTTGAGAAACACTGGCCTAAATTATTGTGGCCTGGAAGTGCCCTTCATTACTAGGAATTTTAAGCTGATCAAAAAGCATGCAGCTTATTTATTTTATTTTTATCCTGACTTTATAGTTTAATAAATAACTCAAGGCAGCGAACATACTTAATACTGCTTCCTACTCTTATTCCCCCCATAACAACTATGTGAGCTGAGCTGAAATGAGAATGACTAGCGCTCTTAGCTGAGTAGTTTTATGGCTAAGGCAGGACTTTGGTATAGTTGTACCTAACATTGTACAACTGTACAATGGTACAGTTTCAATGTATCATTGTTTTCTAATTTGCCCATGAAGCAGGAATTCTATAAATAGAAATTTCATTTACAAAAAGAAAGGTCTATTTTAGCATTGGGAAGATAACTGTTTTGCTTAAAAACACTAATCATTATAATTCTGTCCCGTCCAAGATTTATGGGAGGAAATGTAGTTTACCCCAGAAAATATCTAACATGTAGAATATATATTTTTCTCACTAAGAAATAATAGTAGCCTGGCAATGTTCTTGAAAACATAATGAGATACTTTCACATAAAAATAGAACACAAATTAGGTGGTTATTTACAGCAAATAAATTACAAAGTTAATACCTACCAATTAATACTGAGAAAACTCTTTATTCTGAATGGTTTTTTAATATTTTAATTAAAGAAAAGCTCTAAGTGCTTTTCTCTCTAATCTCCCATATTTGGAAATAAATGTATTTAAAATTTGTTCTTAAGTACATGTGCAGTTTTTCCCATTTTTTTACTTTTGAAAATGCAAATTAAAATAAGAGAAAAAAATAGGACAGCCATTTGTCATTATTATAATGCTACTTATCCAGCAGCTGACTGTACTCACAAGTGTTAATAAGGTAGGTAATAGGAAAACATTAGTTAGTAATTGCTCTTGGAGCAACGAAGTGTTTAAACAGAGGCTGGATGTATATCTGTCAGAAATACTATAATAGTGAATTCTTGAATTGCCTGATCCTTATAAAGAAACTATTCTACTAATGAATAGATCAGTACTGTTAATAATGTTTATTGCATTTGCTTCTCAGAAGTTTCAGTAAGGCTGTATAACCATGATTAGGTAAATACAAACAATAAAATAGGCATTGTCTTGTCTGACTATTTAAGCTGCAGTTGCCATTAAGAAAAGCAGCTATCAAGTCCTTAACTTTGTGCTTCACCTGAACATGGAACAAGAGCCATATATGTTATTGTCAGCAGTATTAATACCAAAGGGGTGCTACAAAGTTTGCAAAAGCAGCAAGTATAGCCCCTGGATGTTATCAGTCCATAGCTCTAGTTGTCGCCAGGGGAGTTTTAGTAAAATATAAAATTGTACATTTTTTCTTTTGAGGCAATGACAGCTTTTAAATAAATTGTCTGATTAACAAAACTTAAAAATGTAAAATTAAGATAATCTGCCATAAATAATAAAAAATAGAAAAGATGTAATCAATGTAATCAAGTGAGTATATTCATTAAGAATATAAGAACAGGATGAACATAGCTTGAGTTCAATGTTCTTAACTGTAAACATGAATGCTAAACAAATAAGAAACAAAAACACTCCATAGTGACAACAAGATGGAAAGAAAATAATCAATTACCATTTCAACTTTGTTTCCAAAATTTCATGCTATCCCCATTTAACTAGGATTTTTATGAAATAAAATGATACAAGTTCTAACTCAGAAGGATTATGGAAAGAGATAAAGTAGGAAGAGATAAATGAGCAGGAAAGAAAAAGACCTCCCCCCTTTTAGATTTTATTAAAAGGTTCAAATCATGAGAGGTTTTTTATGTTAATGTTGGGTTTATTTTTAGAAAGTAGTCTATTCCTAAAGCAAGCAAAGATATGGAATAAAATTCTGACACAACCCAGGAAAATGTATTTAGAAAGAACTGAAATATTTCAAAGATACCCAAAAAAGGACAGCAATTGAGAGGAGTTTCTATCATACCAGGCAAAGATAAAAGCACTTCTCAGGTATGAATGAAGAAAATTACTTATACTGATTAATATCAACAAACAATTGCTAAAATAAATGACAAACAGATCAATTCAATAGCAGTAGACCTATTTTCTAGACTTAAATTATACTTCTCTTGAATCATTTCCAACCAAGTTAATGGAAATGTTTTTCCTTCTTTTCCTCCAGTCCATGAATAAGCAAGATTCCTGCTATGTATGAGGTGGAAAGTTGCAAAATTATTTCTGAAAAGGGTAAAACTTTTTTTGTCAATAGCCAGTACCAGAAGATGTTCAAGTTTTTCTTATATGTATTATTTTTCTTATATGTATCCATTTCATGTATTCATAACTATGTTTATACTTATACCTGTTATCTTATAATCATTTGACAAAATAAAATAAATAATAAATAAATAAATAAATAAAGTTTTCTTAACATGCATTCATGCACGTATGATGTCTTCAGCATAAGCAAACCTGATATCTGATAACTTTAAATGGTTGTTTCAACACTTTATTGCTCCTCCTCTATTGTTTCAGTGGAAAAGGCAAATAATGATTTTCAATCTCACTCAAACTTGCATTTTCTGAGATTTAAATACATATTAAATTTCTGATATAAAAATGTGTCTTTTTGTTTTGTTTTATAATTATGGATTATATCCAACAACAAATGACTGAGTGCTACTGCATTCTGTCATTCACTGTAATGTTCTCACTGACTACCTTGCATATTTGTTTGATGAGATCAAGCTCTCCATAACTCTGGCAAAGTTAATATATACTGCATAATTGCTTGCCCTGACAAATTTCAGAAGACATTAGCAAATTAGTTTGGAGAGTAAGTGACCAGAGCCATCAGCTGTCTTTTCACTGTATGCTGAATTATTATGTTTTTGTTTTTGTTTTTTTTGTCTTTTGGGCTGTTGTGTCTTTGGATTTGTTTACAATGTTTTTGTTTATGGGCTACCATGCAAGGCCTTCAAGAACCATTTTGCAGCCAGACAGGTCGAATATTGGACAAATGTACTCATGAGCTGCTTCTGCATAGTATCCAGGCTTGAAAAGTGGCTGAAATAGGTCCAGATAATTCATTTCTTGCAGAATCTCTGGACCTATTTCTCAATAACTTTACAATTACCTGCTCCCAAAAGGGAAGATTAGAGCCTAAAAGGAAATATTCCAAAATCATTTAATCCAGAAATTGATTTTTTTTAAAGAAAGGATGCACTATTATCTCTAACTGTCAAAGAAACTCTCTCTGTCAAGAACACTGACACCATCATATGGACCCAATACCAGATCACCTCCCAGGCAGCTTTAACAATCCAAGAGGAAACTGGATCTAATAAACAAATGGCCATGTTGATAGACTGAAGGATCTTGCACATGTCATCAGGTGTTACAAACTCAAATTCAAGCCAGATCACTCCACAAGGCCATGCTCCAGCATCTCAACTGGACTGAATCGGTTGGAATACAACTGAGTACATCTAAGCAGCTTTCTTTGCAAGATAAACCGAGTATTCTTAAATCAGCCCTTTAGATATCCCTGTAGCTCATTAATATCTACTAATTAGTACTGAGAAAATTCCTTATCCTAAATTATTTTTAAGTATTTTAATTAAAGATCTCTGAATATATTTCTCCCATATTTGGAAATCAATGTAATGTATGTTATAAATAAGAAAAATAGGACAGCCATTGGTCACTATTATAGTCCTATTTATCTAGCAGCTAACTGTAATTATTAATTTTAGTAAGAAAGGTAGTATGTAAGTAAGGATTAATTAGCAGTCAAAGCAGCCAGAAACCAAGACCACTAAGACTCATAACCAGGAATTAATGGTGGAGGTTGATGGCTAAACAATGGGATTGCTTTCAAGCAGTGAATCAAACATCCCTATATTCAACCATGCTCCCATACCTGCCAACCTTCCTCTGCCCATTGTTGCAAGGATGTTCCTGCCTTCTCTCTTAACTCTTTACCCAGTCTCATCCATTATTCCCATTTCTAAGGCCAGGGCATACATACTCAAACTTTCACTGATTCACATACACACCATACCCCCAAAGCCCTAAGAACTTATCTCAATGCCTAGGGATTCAATTCCTCTACCAACTATACCTGCCTAAGCACTCAGTAACCTAAAGAGGGAGCATAACTCCTTGCCCACCTACCCCTCCTAGAGATAGGGAAATTCACACTTTCTAAGGTAGTTGCATCACGTATATTTTGAAAAACAAATCTTTCTGGATAAATAAATAACCAATATGAACTCTTTCATTAACAACCAAATTGTTTTAAAACATTGCAGAAACAAGCATGGCAATTTTTCATTCAGATACAATTATGGAAGAAAGAGGGTTGAATTCATCATGAAAAATAATATTTCAGAATTTTAAAAATATGTCAATAAATATTTTACCTGACACTACTCCTACTCCATCATCACAATCATAATCCGAGATTTCACTATCACTTATTCTTTTGGATCCTGCAAAAAGAAACAAATAATTAAAGAGTGATCATGACTATTACAGTAAAGAAGTAACATGTTTATTTTGCATTCATTTTGTGAATAGACAGAGAAAAATACTATTTCAAGTATTAATTTGGTTAACATAACATGTATTGAAATAAGTTAATAAAAATATCTTCTAAATCAATTGCTTCATCTGAAAAGCCATACCCATAAGAAAAAAAATATTAGGTTTTGGCCTACCATTTTATCTATTAGGACAAGAGATGTCCTAATATTTGCAATGAACCAAATATAATTGACTTATTAACAGTAAAAGAGCTTTACTCTTAGAAGCAGAAAACATAATCCTCATTGGAATTGCAAAAACGTGATATGTAAACATTTTTTCAAAATACATAATGACTAAATGTATTTTATAAATACGAGATCATATACTGTATGCTCAATCATAATTGAGAAAATAGGAATAACCCAAATATATTTGTTTTCCTCCTTTTATTTATGATGCAAATTTTTTTTGCTATCATTTATCATAGTCTATCAGTTTCTCCTTTGACAATTATGGTTAACTCTAATTTTCTTAACCTAGCATTTAAAGTTTTTTTCTCCTTCCTTGAGAAAGTCCCTACAGACTTCTTGGCAAGGTTTGTAAGAAGAGATTGGATAGCCATTTGTCTGGAATGCTTAATGGGTCTCTTCATGAACAGGAGAAGGGGGGTTGGACTAGAAGATCTCCAAAGTCCCTTACAAATCTGTTATTCTGTAGTGAAAACAGTAGGGATCTTTATATATGAGCAACAAAAATTACAGAGAAGGCAATATTTGATTCTTCAAATTGTTCACAGTGCTTTCTCAGAATTATGTGCTCCACTCCTCTACTCGTACCAGAATACCTTATGCCACCAGACTTGAAATTTTAGACCTAGACAACCTAGAACTACCCCACCTTGGGTCCAATCTAAATATAGTACATAAAATTATCTACTGCAATGTCCTACCTGCCAATGTATACTAAAGTTTCAATCATAACAATACAAGAGCACACAATAGATACAAACTCAAGGTAAACTGCACTAAACTTGATTGCAGGAAATACGTCTTCAGCAACAGAGTGGTAAATGTCTGGAATACTCTACCTGACTCTGTGGTTTCTTCCCCAAACACTTTAACCTTGGACTGTCTACTATTGACCTCACTCCTTTCCAAAGAGGGCGTGCATAAGTACACCAACGTGCCTACCATCCCTGTCCTATTGTTTCTTTTTTTATTCATATCCATTTCATGTATTTATAACCATGTTTATACTTATACCTGTTATCTAATACTTGCTTCACAAATAAATAAATAAAAAATAAAATAAAATATTTAGGTTGTGAAATAACACACTAAAAATTAGAAGAGAAAAAACTTCAATGGTAACCTTTATTATTACCAATTAATAAGTAGGGAGGAAAAGCATCTTATCATTACCAACATTGAGCAAGAAAAGCTTCAACTGTGTGTGCTCAGCGGGTGAGGATTTAAAGTGTGCAGGGACTGCCTTTCATCTCTGGAAGCAACTTCAGCATTTACCTTCCTGTTCCCATAGTTTGTGGTTTCTTGTTTCTGACTCCTCTCAACATCAGCAGGTTCCTGATCAGGTCTCTGGCTTGTCTCATGATTCTTTCAAAACATTGTGTGTTTTCAGATTACAGACTAAATGGTAAACACACATTTCTCATTTGCCTTTTCTAACATCACCCTCTTTTACATTCCACACATACTCCCACATGTCCATATCCGTACTTTCCTTGTGCCTCTAGCTCAGGGGTGTCAAACTCAAGTCCAGTGGGCCAGATTTGGCACACGGGTGCTTAGATCTGGCCTATATGGCCAGCTTGGAAATAGCAAAGGACCAGCCCATGGTGGTGGCTCTACTAGTGAAAATGGGGCATGGGGAGTGTTTTATTCGGAAAACACACGAGGTAGACCGGGTTCCAACAACAAAAGGCTTTATTCAAACAGTAGTCAGAATAGGAACACTTTGGCTGCAGCCGAGGCCAGCCTTTTATACAGGCTGGCCTGCCTGCTTTCAGCCTATGGCATTCCTTGAAATTGCCGCCTTTCAGCAACTCTTTGGATTGGTTCCTAGTGAACCAATCCACTTCTTAACTTTAACTGGAGCCACCAATCCACTTCTTACTTTACTGGACCAATCAAAACTGTAGTCTAGGAGTCAACCATTTACATATAGAACAGGGAGGCATGCACCCACACACACACACACACCTTTTTTGGCCTGGATGGCCTCCTGCAGCACCCTGCTGGCCAAAATGGGGTGAAGGGGAGCTTGCACGTTCCCCCTGGGCCCCATTTCGGTGAGCAGGGGGCTTCAGGGGCATTCATCCCATCTGCCATCTGTCCCATCTCTCCCCAACCCCCAGCTGGCCTGCAGAGGATAACTGCAATGGTGATCCAGCCCTCAAAGAAATCCAGTTTGACACCCCTGCTCTAGCTCATCTTCCCTCACTGCTATTGCAACCAAACTCTTACCCAGTGTGTGCCCAGATTTTGATGCACCGAGAAGCCTTACCATAATTTCACTGTTCTAACCATCAGTATGTGCACTCTCCCTCACTTCCCATCAATGCTTCTACTGAACCTTTTTTCCCACTATATGCTATGCCCTAGTACTTTCTCAAGCTTCATACACAATCTTTCACATCATTACTTGCATGAATGTTTGCCTCTCTGTGGAAGCAAGGACATGAAATTTAATCTGGATGACCAAGCAGTTGAAAGAGGAGGTGGTCCCTCAGAAAACCCAGTCCAAAGCCATTTAGGGTCTTAAAGGAAGGTTGATTTAATTTGAGGCTTTTATGTAAAACAGCAAACTGGATGTATTTATTTGCTGAATTGATTTAGGAAATCGTATCCAATTCTATGATTTAACTTGTTCTGCTGGTTTCATTTAAACACAATATATCTCAGATGTTTAAATTAATCCATTTCTAATCAAATTTCTGATTCAAAACAAATAATCTTGCAACAGTTATCAAGAAAAATGTCAATATAGAGCTATGATTATTACAGATAAGATTGGTATTTACTGGGTTTTTTAAAAAAAACATAGCTGGAAGACAAATATTTCTAACATATAATTTATGATTAATACCAGTGGTGGGATTCAAATAATTTAACAACTGGTTCTCTGCCCTAATGAACAACCAGTTCACCAAACTGCTCAGAAAGTTAACAACCGGTTCTCCTGAAGTGGCATGAACTGGCTGAATCTCCCCACAGATTAATACCACTATCAATAAAGGAAATATTATCACTCCATAGTACTCCTGTATAGTGTCATATCAGTAAGGAATTATAAGTAAGAAGGTAATATATTAGTATAAATTTTAAATTTCACACAGATTGTCATAAAGTACTATCAAGATATTAATGTTAATATTATATTAACTTTACATTGAAACACAGTGAATGAATAGTTAGGAGGCAGTTCTATTTTTTTCAGCAAACTGTTTATAACACTAGTAAGAATTGTATGATTAGAAATAGTGCAAGGATAAAGACTAATTTTTGAAAACAGAATAAGAATCCAAAAAAACAAGCAACTGAACTGGACCACAACCAATAGCAAAAGCACATCAACAGTATTAGGGGAAAAAAATCACAAGCAATAAATGGCATGCTTTTAAATTACCTGGATTATATGAATATGAGCCTTTATCTGGAAAATTGTAAAATGAAGTGATATCAGAAAAAACATATATGAGGTTTTGACATGTAACAGAAATGTACTAATTTGAAAAGTTGTATATAATTAAGTGGAACTGCTATTTTTATTTGACAAAGCAGACATGAATTTTTAGTTTTTTTCTAACTTTTTAGAGTAATTCTATATATATATTTACTGTATGTCCCATGGCACCTACTCCATAATGATCTGGTGATCCTAAAAATCATCAGGGTGCTTTAGCTATTTTCAAAAACAGAGAACTTCATTTTATTAGTTCTATTTGCTAGCCAAACACAACAAGATAGAATATTGACATAATTCCTTAACTGGTGATTGACTCAATACTTATTTCTCCCATAGTTTCCTACTTAATTATCAGGGTCTCCCTACTGTTAATTTTACACTTGCAATGTTCTTCAGTGTATCATCTCTCCCTATTGCAAAATAACTTCCTCTTTTTCTCACATTATGTTCAGCATTATGACTAATGGATGTGACAAGTTAGTGCTATTATCATAGAACTTAAAGCTTTTTCCTTACAAAAAGCTGGTTGTTTTGGGAAAATCTGATATCCATGGGGATTATGTTCCAGAAATAGGAGCCACAGCAGAAAAGGTTCCCCAGTCCTGTAAAATGGCAATGTTTAATGGAAGGAATCTGGAGTGAGCCCACTCTGCCAGAATGTACTAGAAATAAGGGAATATGCATAGTCCTTCAGATAAACAGTTCTTCTGTCATGAACTGCTTTATAGGTAATGACCAGCACCTTGAATTGCAGCTGGCAACCAACTGGAAAACAGTGCAGCTAATGGTGACATGGGCTTACTAAGAAGCATCTCTTACTACTTGCACCAGTGTATTTTCTACCAGCTATAGCTTTCCAATAGTACCAATTCCTTCTGCCATAACTTTAAAATGTTTAAAAAGTTCTAAATCCATCATAACTTGCCTGTAAACCAAAGGATAAGTCCCAATTCAAACTTGAGGGTCCTTGGTGCTTTCTGAGTGATTTGTTTTATTACATAAATTTAATTACTCAAACTAGGTAAGATCATCAGTACTAGTGATATTGATGACTAATTTGGGTAATGAAACATCTGCAAGAAAACTCTCCTTTATTAGTAACCAATTCAAACTGTTCATGCTCTGGTATGGACCCGAAGTATTTATGGAAAATATAGTTTTATCAAATTGACATGAACCACAGTAAGCTATGGTTCACCCCCAGTAAAAGTCAATCATATTACAGAAGATTTTAAAAACTAGGACTATAATCTATGATGGAAAATTTGAATTATTCTTTAATTATTCAATACCAGAATAATTGGACTAGATTAATGTTCTGTTACATTACATATTACATAAGGAATCTACTCAAATAAGCACATTAGCCTAACATGCCCAAACCATTTATTGTATAAAAGAAAGCAAAAAATTAAAAGAAGCATGAGGTCATGTTTGAAAACAAAATGAGAAACACTTTTTTTAACATTACGCATCACAATGCTAGGTCCTTGAAATGGAGAGTTTTGCTGTTGTTGTAAACATTATAAATGTAGATTGTTCAGGTTAAAAGTGAATACAATAGTATTTACCATTGTGATTTCAAAAAGTGAATACTTATAGTATTTTAGGCTTCAAGGAACTCTGCATAAAAATTACTTTTCATATTTTTTTGTAATTTTTATGCAGGGTTCCTTGAAGCCTAAAATACTCCAGGGTAAAAGATTGAGGCAGTCAGATTTAGGGAACAGGACTCAAATTTCATTGCTCATCTATATGAACTGCATTTCATAATTCAAAATGTACCAAGTTTAGATTTGTTTTTGTTTATTAAATGTATAAGCTGCCTAACTCCACCTTGACTATGGGAGGATAAGACTTGCATATAAAACAGAGGTGTGAACAACTTAATATTTCTTTTTTTTTTCTGTCCAGGAAGAAATGTTAAGGAATCCAACTGATCTTAGTATGAAGCTCATATTTTTATACACATGTAGCTAAAAGGAATGTTTGTGAAGTTTAAGGATTTCAAAGAAGACATATTAGACATATTTGTGAAGCAAAGGGAAGCATAATGTAAAACAAGTTTTTAAATTTATGTAAGATTTATACTCATGGATTTTACAGAAATATTTTTTTTTAAAATCATTTTCAAATCATATTTAAAAAATTAAATCAATGTATTGCAATTTGATTTTTTTCTTCAAAATTTATGGCTGAATTCTCCAAATAATTTTTTATTGTAAATATTATTTTTTCCAAGTAGCTTAGTTAACAACCATTTGTTCAGCAATTATTTGAAGGGATGATGATATTGAACAAGGAGACTTATGGCCTTTCTCAAAGTGGCAGTAGTCACAGTGTCCTGAAGTCATGTGATCATCATTTGTAACTTTCACTGCCAATTTCTGACAAGCAAAGTCAATGTGGAAGCCAGCAGAAACTTACAATAGCAAGTACATGACAAAACACCTAATGATTGGAATTCACTGAACAATCACAACTGGAACTGCAAAACTACCATTGATGGAGTTAGAAATTACCATTATTAACTGAGGACTATCTGTATTTCCAAACTGTTGTAAAGGCCACAATTGTATTGTGACAGCTACATGTAGAAAGTAATCCTGTACATAATATAAATGGGTTAGACAACAAAAAGAGAAAACAAATTTCTCAATATACAATGAATTTTCAACATTAGCTTTTCCTGATTCTCGAACATGTAGACAATATATATCAATTAGTTTATAAAAACTGAAGAGATACTATATTATTATTATATAAATTTTCACTTCATAAGAAAGCATTTCAATTAGCCCATTTACAAACTAATAGTATTCTATAACCTACTTTGCAACCTTCGTGTAGGGCTATCCCCATGAAGTTGTCGGCGTGGCAAATATGGGGAAGGATGGGGAAGTGGCAATGAGGACATATCATGAGTCTGAAGTTTGTACCAATGAGGCTCATCATCCAGTAATGCTGTCTCTAATTCAATAAGAATCTAAAAAAAAGATAATAAAATAAGAACTGTTCAAATAAAACACATCATTTGCACTATATCTGTTTAATAAAATATGCACTATGTGATATTTATATATTTACTTATGTTAATGGAAACTGAACAGCTTCAAAAATAGTTACAAGGTATATAAAAAGTGCTACCAGGAATATGGGATAATACAGCATTGTTCATTGTAGAATTTACTATACCTTTGTGCCTATGAAGATATCAAATATTTATTCCTTACAAACAATAAATAGCATTGACTACCTCTCCTAAAAATTCACTTTCTTCCTCACGAACACGAGCTTGGTCCCAAAGAGTAATTTCCAACATTCGCTCTCGAAATTCTCTCCGATGAACTGGAGAATAAATAAATGTTTGATTCCACTTGGGCTCCAATGTTTTTTTTACTGTTTTTGTTCTTCTTTTATTTTTATCACTGTAATTAAGAAGCATATATTAAAGATGTTGATATTACAAAGAATAGTAAAAAATAACATTTTAATGGGAAAAACAATTTTAATTCCTTTTACAAAATTCCTGAAATTGGGCTTTACTTCTGAGGTGATCACCTATTCCACAATATTTTTATTAGTGGTTGCTATTTCAATACCAACTGTAGAAAATTCTGATTAGTACAAATAGGATGCTGTAAACAAAATCAGTATTCTCAAGCCTTCTCTAATTATTTTTATCGATTCTTCACTTTGATCCAAAATTCAAGGAGATTTAGGAATGTTATTGTCAAGGAATTGTCATAAGAAATATTCATAAATTGCTCCCCTTTAGTAGTAGTTAGTGTACAAGTTATCCATTTCTGCATTGAAAAAGTACACTCACTTCACACAGATACCTACAAATATTCTGAAAACTATGGATATGCTACTATGCACTGCACTGGTTGAGATGCTAGAAACACATGAATATTTCCAAAATAAGCTGATACATGATCAATAGCTGTCAGATGTTATATTCTGAAGAATTGTTTTCCTTTTTTATTTGATTAAAAACCTCCACTCCACAAAAAAACATTATATTTTAATCAAAATAGTTGTAAAACTATTACAACTATTTTACAAAATAGTTATAAAATACTAAAACTAGTTCAGCAATACTTTTGACATGACATACTTTAGTAGATAAATTGAAATATTTTATAAAATAGGTATGCAAATATTAAAATAGTTCATTTCAAAATAATATCTGGCAAATAATCTAAAGAATATATTGTAGAAAGTGACAGAAATGCCATTAGTACATTCATTTAATAACGTTCAAAGGTCTAAGCATAACTTAAGCAAAATTTGTTTAAAACACCAACTTTGTACCCTCCTTTGAGACTCCCTTACTTCAAGAACCCTAACCAAAGAGATAACTCAACATTCAAAATGGAAACATTAAAATGACTGTAATTGCAACAATTAAACCAAATTGGGAAATGTCATTATGGAGAAACTACTGTATTTAACAGACATTTCAATATCAAGCAAACTTTTTGTTAAATGAATATTATTTAAAATTTATTTCAAAATATTTAATATAACACTTGTAACTCAATACAAAGAAGCTTAGAAAAGAATTACATATTAATTTAAATAATATTTTGTGGGCTTGAGGGTGAAAATAAATACAGAAGGACAGTATTGGCAATGACTATTTAGAGTACAGTAAGACTGATTTCTAAAAAGGTTATAAAAAATAATGATTACTTATTAAGAAATAACATATATGGGAAATAGAAATCCTTTTGTCCACCCTCCCTCCCTCTACAGTTTTTCCCCCTATATTTGAACTGCCCGGAAATTTGGACAAGAATACCATAGACTCCTAGATTCTCCATGCTTGGCTTTGAAAACTTGTGTGTTGATAAAAGCAGCAAGGTTTCCCAATAGTTTAGTTTAATTGACTTTATTGTCATTGCACCTCATACAATGAAATCAAACACCATCTGAAAAAAAACACAAACACACATCCTTCACCCTCACACATTGATAAAAACGCCACACACCACCACACCCTGGCACTATATCAGCAAATTCAAAAGAGCTTCTGCTTCTGGGATAGAAGCTGTTTTTTCAGCCTATTTGTCCTTGTTTTTTACTAATTGCTGTCTGCCCAGATGGTAATAGTTCGAAAAAAAAAAAGAGTTCCCAGGATGAGATGGATCTGTTGAGAATTTTTGAAACTTTCTTAAGGCAGCGGGAGCTATAAAGCTCTTCCAGAAGAGGGGAGAGGGCAACCAAAGGATTCTGGCAGATGAACGTTTAACCCGTCTAGAGTGCTTTTCCTATCTGCCACTGTGCAATGGCAACCATACAGAAGTGCAGTATGTTAGAATGCTGCACTATGATGCAGCTGGTAGAAGGTCACCAGCCAGTTTCTCATTCAGTTGTTGTTTTCTGAGAAGCCTCTCAGGTAGTATAATCTCTGCTGAGCCTTTTGACCAGGGCTTGCAAGTGGGCCACCAGTCAGGTCCCCTTTTATGGGTAACACCCAGAAACTTAAAACATGGCAACACTTGCTCCACTGGTCTCCCATTGAGTTAGCAAGGGCTGGATGTCTTGACTCTGGTTCCTTCTATAATCCACTATGAGCTCCTTGGTTTTTACTGGTGGTGTTGATGACCGAAAGTTGTTGTCTCTACACCACGAAAGCAACCGGTCCACCTCATCTTAGTAGGCAGGACTCATCCCCTCAGATATAGTCCCACCCACTGTTGTTATCATCTGCCTAAATTTTAGCATATAGTATTGACTAAGGTGAGTGGGAATTGCCAGTCATGCCCATAAAGAGTAAGTAGAGTAAGGACTCACACGCAACCCTGGGTGTACTATGTTAAGAATGAGGGCCAAAGAGGTATGATTACCTAATCGACCCTCTGTGAGTGGCTAAGACAGGGAAAATCCAGTAATCCAAAGGCAGATTGAATTAGAAAGCCCAAGGTTCAGAAGTTTAGACACTAGTCTATGTGGAAGAATTGTGTTAAATGCAGAACTAAAATCATTAAGCATCCCATCAGGCCAAAGACAGTGTTTCATGATGACTTCAAAATATCAGTGTATTATTGATTTTAGAAATTAAATTTTGCTAACAGATCAGCTCTGATAAAATACTTTAATATTTAATATATTTGTACTATTATATATTATATAGTGACATTCTGTTAGATATTATTCACAAAAATTCATTTGGATCAATACCCAGAAATTTTGTTCATACTACCTTCTGTCAGGAAGAAAGTAAATCTTAACATAGGGATTCCTTGGTCTCCCATCTTCTCTTGAAGGAAGATCCTTTGCTCCCAATATTGTGACTATTAATTGATGGCCAACTTTGTCATACCACAACTTTATCTGTAAAGGGAAATTATGAGTTAGGCAATTTTTCTAGAAAATTACAGGATAAAATAAGTAAATGTAAGATAAATAAAATGCTTAATCTACACTGTATTTTATTATTGCAATGAATATTCTAAGGCGGCTGTCTGGTAGTATAAACCTATGTATACCTACTCAGAATTAAGTGCCAATGAGTTTTATAGGCAAGTTTGAGTCAAGGTTCCATTTAAAGCACAAAATGGGGGTTATACTATATTAAATGTTTTGTACATTGAAATACGGTTGTGAATTTTTATGGACTTTATCAAATACAATCATTTATCTGTAAAATGATTTTACAGACATTTTCTTCAAACATATAGTTATCATATTACCATCCTGTTCTGCACACTGAAAATATTATTTAATCCCTTACATAGCTCTAGATTTCTTTTCCTCTGAAATCTTATATTAAATTTTATTTCCCAAATATGAAATAGTTTAAAATTAATGTAAGACATAAACAAATAATTAGTTATTCTAACCTAAGCTCTATGCATACCCAACAAATCTCTGCTAAAATAGAACAATAGAAAGTATTTTAAAGTTAGATACCATATAGATATGTTCTGATCTACAATTATTAAAATTGAATGCAGGATGAAAAAGATAAGATAACTGATGGTTTTGAATGAAGTTGAAGTTTTCTTCATGGACCGCTGATTCTTTCCTACATTATTTGGGAAAGGGTACTTTTAATTTGATTATAAATAGTCTTCAAGTTGTGACTGTGATGAAGCCTGCCTATCATGGTTGTAACTTATGGTGGTTGTCAAATAGATTGGTCATGTGACTGATCCAACTTTAGGACAGTTTTTGCAACAGTTGTTAATTTTTTGCAGCAGTTGTTAAGCAAATCGCCATAGTTGTCAAGACTACCAAGGATTCACTTTAGATGCTATTTGCCAAAAAACTGGAAGTAAATCCTGGTTTTCAGCAAAACTGTCATAAAATGCAGTCACATGAGTGTAGAATGCTGGGCTACAAATGTAGCCCAGGTGCCAGGTGCCTGAAATGCAGTCAGTGAATGGGGAGGGGGCAGCTGTCAGAACTTCAAATCCAGGATGTTAGTACACAACTAGGTACTAACTTCGACCAGTCACTAAGTTACCAACTGTCGAACAGGGACTACCTGTAACTGGTTATTTTCATTAATATAAGATGAATAATACAGTTGTAATTCCAAAATGTCTTGATCCAATGAATGTCTTTGCAGACAATCAAAATATGCCATACTAACTTCTTAATTTCAACTCAAATATTGTGCTATATATACTGCTCAAATATAGCCTAATTTTAATAACATCCAAGTGATCAGCTTGTAGTATTATATTTCTCAAGAACTATTTTGGAAGTATTAATTGCTCAAGTAAGCTGGATTTATTAGGATTTGAACTACATATATCATGTCTAAATTCAAAATCACTGAATATTATAAAAATGAGTAATGTTCCATGTTCAAAAGAAAATAAAATAAAAAAGAAAGCATGCAGCAAAGCAAAATAAGCATAATGACATTCTTATACAATCTACAGGTTGATTGATCTATAGTATCTTAAGGAATAACTAATGAGAAAGGGCAAACAATTTGTATTTGAATAAAACAGGCAAATATAATCAACACTAAACATCACAACAAAAAATTATAATCATTTTTATTTCACAATTTCAATTAACATCTTAAAATGCCTGCAGATGCAAATTTCTTAGATGAGAACAAATTTATTTGCCCAACTTCTCAAGGAAATGTCATTTAGAAAATGCAGAAAAAAGAAAGAATGGTTTAAAGAGACATCAACTTTAATATACAAGGACAAATATCAAAATAATATATCACTTATTTCAAGGTACACAGTTACAGAAGTTTCAGAATTATTATTACTATTAATATCTGTTAATGGCTCTTTAAATATAGATAAAATCAAAACTGAAAACTAGTTGTCTCTTTAAATTTCATTGTAGGGTTCTGATATCCATGCAATATTTTTCAAGCTGTACACAAGTCAATATGATATTTGTTAAGATGGTCTAAAACAACACATTCAAAAATTAAAATGGGAAAACGGACCAACGGTGACATTCTCCTACTATCCATTTTCCAAGAAAACAACAACAACCAAAAAGAAAAAAACTTTCGTTTCTGTCAGGCAGATTAAGCCTTTACCTGAACCCTAGGAACAAAAGGCGCTGTTCTTCTACTAAGGCTTTGGCTCTGGTAAGCAAAATTAAAGAAAAAGCAGTAAAACAAAGCCAAAAAGACAACACACTAGAAACTAAAAGACCAAAATTAAAACAAGGACACACAACTTTAAATAATGCCATACACCAAGAACACATTTATTTAAAAGCAAGTGTTAAAACTGATGTATTAAAATGGTAAACATTCTTTATGTTCCTCAATTAATAAGACTTGCTTCACACTGTGATTGGCGTGTCCTGAAGATGTGTTTGTCCTTATTCACAGTTGTTTAATATTCAGGTTCTTTCCAATGCCTTTATTAAGAGACTTCTTTATGTACAATGCAAGTTAAAATAGAGCCACTTAAAAAATAGTACGATGCAAATTTATAATCCCTTAATTGAAAGTAAATCTCATTAATCTTAACTGGTCTTCCATTAGAATATATAGGATTATATTACCCAATGTCATGGAATATAAATGAAAATACCTCAATTTACCCTTACAGCTGGCCCCTAAAATGATTTAATAGTGAAACTCATTATGGGGTCTCACCAGCATTTTCAATGAGCTAATTTATTTTAGCACACTACCAATTAATATGGTTTGCTTTAATAGTTTCAAAAGAATGGTACAATTTATTTATTATACTGAGTCAGTGCCATGACTGTAAAAATGCATTTCATTAGCTCATTTCAATTATCTCTAGATTATTAAAAGATCATCTTTATACGCTTGTACCTTCTCATTGGGAGGATGAAAAAAACTAATAAATTGTTAATCATATTTCAGGAAGTGTTTTAATCATTTTTGCTGTAATTTCTATAATACTGTATATATTCCTCTCCTATTTGTTCACATATTTGCTGATATTTTTTCTTGGAAAAAATAAGGAAATGAATTCTTCATATAGTTCAAAAGTATTTATAATTGGGCATCCACAAGAGGATGCTGTACATGGCATTAGATCATCACACACATATGCAAATCAGATTCTATATAGTTGATGTTCCTTGCACAAATTATGTAATTCACATCATTATTGCAATGGTGTCATGTCATGAATGACATCTTTATGTCTTCCATTAGGAGCCTATCGGACCTATTTATTTATTTATCTATTAGACATGTATTTATACCATTGTCAATTTATTTTAACCACTTAAGAAAAAGCTGCTTTGCAGATTATTGTCAGTTTCAAAATGGCCTCTCTTTTCTCAACAGTTTCTTTCTCTTTTTCATTTGAAGGAGAAAATGGTACCTCCAGGATAATGGAAGCTGGCAACAGTATCCTGGCAACAATATATAATAGTCATAGCATGAAAGAAAGGAGACTTAGAAGTATAGGTAGAGACATGAAGGTATGAAATAAAGGAAAAGCAAGACATTGATTTTCAATAACTCTCTAAAAAGCTTTCCATCAAATTAAGAGAAATTGCAAATCCCAGATCCACAAGGGGACCAGGGGCTAGAAGGATGAGGAGAGGTTGGCAGACATCAAATCAGATCAAATCAAATTAAAGCAAATCAAACCTTTACCACAGCATAAAGCCAGCAGTCAAATACAAACAATTAAAAACGAAATATATGTTTGCACGAATAAGGAATTAATACAATTTTTCAAACTCAAGGAGGGAGGGATGGTACACATGGAAGAACACAATTGGGCAATCTGGGAGAATATATCCAACTAACGGTAAGACACGAGAAATAGCAAATAGAACTCAGGCTGTGTCAGGGAATCTCTTCAGGATAGATGGATAAAAGCCATCTGAAATTTCTTATATAGCAGAGTAATAAAGGAACTTACGGCCCAAAAATTCCACTGGTGATTATGATATTTGGGATAATTGTAAATTCCATTGCTAAGTGATGCAATCAAAAAGTGTGATGTCACATGATTACCTCACTTAGAAATAGTAACCGCAGCCATCCCTGCTGCTGTCATTAAGCAAGGAACTCCACACAATTTTCTGTGGTGGAAGAAGGAGAAGCTGACAGGAAGTTAGAAGTTCCAGGCAGCTCACAAGCATGCAGGCAGGTGGCTACTGCCACATGAGGGAGGCTGTCTAAGTGGTCAGTGAGATGCAGCAGGAACATGGCCAGTGGGTTTGGGAAGAATTCTCCCCCGACTCTGCTGGTGGGAAGTTGCAAACGATTATTTAACCATGGGACAATGCGAGCCAGTTGCTAAGCAGTCAGACCACAATTACAGGGCTGTTCGGACAGCCAGAACTTTTTGGACAGGTTAAAAGTACCACTCATTCAGTACAATTGTAACTTCAAGCAATTGCTGAATGAGTAGTCATTAACCAAGGACTGCCTGTACTGAGATGTTCCTGATAATAGCTGATAATATTTTTGTGATGTTCCATCAGCAGAAAGCAATGTGTCCAATCCGGCCAAACAGAAAGCCCAGTAAAATTTCAGAATATTGATGGTAAAAAGGTTGGAGGATGGCACATATCATTTGAAAAAAAATCAAACAAACATCAGCTGAGAGGCTGTGAACCAGACCAAAATTGATTTGAAGATCAATGTCCCGGATACTCTTCTTAAGAATATTGCTATTTACAAAGTATAATGGACAAAGGTTCTCCAATAAGATTCATAGCAAGTGAAGCTTGCCAATAACTTAAAGGTCATTTTAAAACAGTCTCCAAAAACTCATGATACCAAAAGTTAAAATTAATGACTGCCAAGCTTCAGTATCCAGAGATCAAGATTGTCTCTAAACATAAATCAATATTTTGAATTCATTTTAGAATTGCAAGTTCTAGTAGACTTAGACTAAATGGGAAGTCTACATGGATTCTAGGAAGTCAAGCTTTCTTCAGAAAAAAAGAAGCTGAGAAAGGACCTTGGCTATAAAGTCTTTGCATGCTACATGGATAAACTGAGCTCCATTTGAATGGGAAATCTCAAGATAGCGAAAACATTATAATGACCAACAGGTGCCAAATATAAGCAATATTTTTCCTAGAATAATAGGAATGGTGAGTTGGTTGTGGCAAGTTGTGGTAGACCCCTTTGAAATATTTATGTTTGCCCCTGCTTGATAATTATGCATGCATCTCCTATTAATTTTCTAATTATGAATTTTATGGTGCATTTATTCTGGGTTGTTGCTGTTTGTAGGTGGGATTACAATTGTGTGGTCTAGGCAGTGGGATAATATGATGAATTGTCAACATGGGTCAATAAGGCATATTCAAATAGCCCAGCAATCTTTTTTTTCCTCCATTTAGTAATTGCGGAGGAATAAAACATCCTCCAGAAAAAAGGCAGTTACATAGGAAACAAACACAGTAAGTTATATAATGCCATATGTACTGAAATATTTTAATTGATTAAGGTTTTTGTATGGTTTTTGCTTCCCAAGGTATTAATATTTATTATATGTAACAATTAATTAGTATTTAAATGGGCAAGGTATATAATTTTTATAAAATAAGAGTGAAAATAATGAATGAGAATGGTCTCACTCTCATTCTTTTCCATTGAGAGATTTACAAGGGAACATCTGGCAAAAAGGAAAATACTGTACATAATACCGTAACTCATCTACATTCTACATCTTTTCTCCATTTCCAGTCAAGAAAAAAAAAATTTCTATCCAGCATCAAAATGAACTCTGCAGTATATGGGCAAAACAAGTCTCCTTAATTATAAAAAGCTTGAAGTATATGTCAAATAATGTAGGCGAGTATGTTAATATATGGAATATGCACATGAAATATTCAAAAATAAATAACATGTTGACATTCATTTTTGACGAATTCTAAATAGTCTATTATAGGTACTCCTCAACTTACAACAGTTCATTTAGCAACCATTCAAAATTACAACGGAACTGAAAAAAGTGACCGTTCCTCACAGTTACAACCATTCTAGAATCCCTGTGATCATGTGATCAAAATTCAGAGGCTTCGCAACTGGTTCATATTTATGACCATTGCTGTGTCCCAAGATTATGTGATCATCTTTTGTGTCCTTCTGACAAGCAAAATCATTGGGGAAGCCAGATTCACTTAACAACCAGGTTACTAACTTACCAACTGCAGTGATTCACTTAGCAACTGAGGCAAGAAAAGTCATAAAGTGGGATAAAACTCACTTAACAAATTTAACAACATAAATTTTGGGATCAATTGTGATTGTAAATTGAGGAATAACTGTATATTTATATGGCCATATAATTTCTTACTTATCCAGGATAAAATATGGGAAAATCAGCAGGAACTATTATCCATCATTAACTTCATTCTCTCTTTTCATTTGATAAGATTAGATTAGCATTCTCCAATATAATATACTTAGAGACTTGCTTACTCAACTGATTTTTTTCAGACAAGGAACTCTTATTTCTCTCTAATGCAGGGGTGTCAAATTCGTAGCCCACGTGCCAGATGCGTTATGCACTGGCCACACTCACACACAGTTTGGCAAAGAGGAAAAAATTCATGATACATCACATTATGACAATGTAACATTGCAAGTTTTACACCCATGCTCCAATGGAAGAGAAATATATAGTTCTGCTGGAGAATATGGAAAATTGTACAAATTTCATAATTTTTGGTCTAAACAGAAATAAGATTAAGGACTATATCAGAACCTGTTTCAGCTTAACTATGTCCTCCCTCATAAAACCAACCTCTAGTAGTCTTGTACCAATAATGCCAGGAGAAGGAAGACCACAACTTTGTGCTTTCTGTTCTTATTAGTAATATTCATTATTAGTATTTATTAATGAGCATTGATATAAGATACTTTGCAATCTTGTGATTTTACAGTAAGTAATCTGGGAGCAGTTATAATAAATAAATACAATTCATCATGTTGGGTCAAAAGTAACTGAAAATATGCTACTGTTGCATAGATTCAAAAAATCAGACCCTTTCTAACTCAAAAATTCTTTAAAAGCAGAGTTTTCAACAAAAAATGTATGTTCACAGAACACTCCAGTTTACAAATTATTCCATCATAGTTTAAGTATGCTACAAAGTAATTTACATTTTAGTGTGTTAGCTCAGAAAACTAGATTGAATTTAAACTAACTCAGAAAATATGATACACTTAGATAATTGTTTTGTGCCACTAGGCATGGTGTCATAAATGCTACTCATCAATTCAAATGTTCTCTGTTTATATCTTTTCAAAAAAGGAATAGCCTTTCAAAGAGCTTTCAAAGAATGAAAATGATGAGTGGTAATTTTGTATGATTACTATAATCAGCAAAACAGATATGGCATCTGTTGGCACATTATCACCACAGACTTAAATAGTTATCCATCTAAGTTGGAATAGGTAAAATTTTAATATTTTATACTTTTGCTATGTATTCTTTTCAAATTATTATAATGATTCTAAAATTGTGGAAAAGACGTTGCACAAGTACACACTACCCACTCACCCAATCTCCATTGTAAACATGTACAAATTTTGTTATTTAAAAGAATGTTGAAAACTGTTCTATTGTCCTTCTTGTTTGGATATGTTGTAGAATGGAAGCACTATTATTATTTCAAAATAAAGAAATAGAAGAAATAAGACTGCATAACAAACTAAGACCCCAAGAAGCCCTCAAATTTTTTTATTTTAATATTTAATATTTTAGAAAAGAGAAATGATTAACTACACAGGGAGTAAACATATTAATTTAATTTTATTATATTATATTATTGTGACTCAAGATATGCCTACTTTTTTGGAAAGCATCTTCTGGTACTTCAATCAAAGAACAAGTAAAGGTTAACTGGTATTAGCTTGAAAAAAGACTACCAATCCCTGACAAAACTATCTGAAAGGAAAGTTGTGTGGGTGGCTAAAATTACAGTACATATGTGTCTAATTATCTAATTCTATCAATAGAGGATTGTATTCCCCTAGAGTATAGTTCATAGTTGGTGGATGTAGATAAAATTATGTTACATATAATATTAATTTAGAATTAACATATATATATTCCAAATACAGCATAAAATGGCTATAGACTTATTTGTGTTGAGAAAAAAAAACTGAATGAAAAAAAAATCAAGCTAAAACAATTTTAGTGCATACTTGGCATTGTCACACAATTTGTATTGATAAAAACAAGGATTACTACACTCAACAATTGTTTACATACTGAAAGTTGTCCAGATAAAAACTGTGGAACATCTCTCAACATGCCAGGACTCATGGGAGAAGTGACTGATATGGAAGGCCGATCCATTTTCTGAGATTCAAATGAACTAGAACCTGAAAGTATAATTCATTTTAATTCATTAAATTACCAGATACATAGTTCTGTATTTTTATATGTAAAAGAAAAAGCATTCAAACATTGATAAACACACTATAAAATTTATATATATTATTACCAAAAATTATTTAAATAGAACATTAAGCAAATGAAAGTTATGCAGCTAAAGCTGAACAAATGCAGCTCGATAATTAAAAATATAATAAATTATAGATACCATAAACCCTGACAATCTAAAGAGTAAAATTCTGTAAAATTTGCCATGTTCGCTATATTTGCCTCCTCAGAGAAACTGATCTGCTTCTCAAATTACTGCTGGATTAAATAAACTTCAGTAACATTTTACCAATTAGAAAAAAAAGATATAAAAATTAGTATTTTTTTTTTTTACAGAAAGTATATTGCAGTTTTTTTCATGCTGGGCTATGAAAACACTCAAACTGCTGACAATTATGTAATAAACTTAATGTTTGAATTTTACTAAAGCCATAAAAATACTTGGAAATGTAAATGTTCATAAAGTCAATATAAGGGAAAGCTGTGTGGTTATTTTACAAGCACTTTATATTGCAACTATTGTTCTCTTTGGTATATCCTACTATACATCAAACATTGAGACAAAGCTAAATTGTATACCACTTTATCTTATCAACATTATTATTTTAAACTCTCTATCATTATAAAGTACATTTTATTTAATGATTGCAGTAAACAAAAGAGAAAAAAAAACTTAAAATATAGGCACAACATCAATTCTAATTTACCCATAATGTTATATTTTTTTCAGTAAAGAATAGTAAGAACATATAAACATTGTATTTACTGACTTCTGACAAAACAGTTATTAAAGAAAGGGTAAAACATAACAAAGATATGTTTTATATAGATAAAACATAAGATAAAACATAACAAAGAAATAGAGAAGTAGCTATACCTCGATTTTCAGATGGATATTACATCTAAAAATAAAACTTACTCGACTCCAACTGTGCATGAGTACTGTCAGGTATTCTGGGAATATCCCTGCAATTATGAAAAATAAAATATAATCATATTGTATCTAGCCATCATAGCCAGCTAGTATATAATAGATGTGAAAATAAAGGAAACATAATAAAACACTTGAAACTTCAAAAATGTACGTATTCAGAATAAGTTTCTAAATATCAAAATTAAACTGGAAACAGTATTTTGTCATCTTCTTTTTAATTGATTAAAATGTAATATAGAAAAATATATGAGTGATCTTAACTGTCCTAAAAAGCTTTAAAAAATTGAAACATTACATACAGAGATCCCATTTAACAGATAACAATAATCATTGCAGTAATCAAGACATTTAAGTATTAAAAGGAAGTAAAATAAGGATGAATAAACTAAGGAAAAGTGGGATAAAAGCCCCTCTCCCTTCACTCTTTCAACTAATTTATGTTCACTTGCTAGTAAGATGGATGAAATACTTAATTCTAAATAGATGCAATTCTGATTTTACAACTCAGCAGCTCTCTGCTTCATTGAAATTTGGCTAAATGAGTCAATTGATAATAGTAGCCTGCATATTGAAGTTGCCAACTTCAAAAGCCAATACAAAAATCTATGCCACCAGATAAAAACTGAATGCACTAATTATCACATTAAACAAACATTAAACAAGAGGAAAACTTCTATGCTTTCTACCAATTTTGTAAACAACAAAACTAAAAGACTCAAGGTCCATCCCACCCCTGAAAGGACCTAATGGGCAAAGATTGCAACAACGACACCATCACAATCTTTGGCCTCAGTATTTTGTAAACGAGCAATGATCAAGGCCCAGTACTTCCTACTCGAACCACAGACAACTACAATGATCTAATACTATCAATTTTATAGAAGGCATTGTTGAAAAGCCACTTGCAATCTAAAACTAATCCCTATCTATTGGACCGGATGGAATATATGTCTGCTTCTTAAAAAAAAGCATCCATCTGCCATAGCTGAAACCTGCTAAGCGTAATCTTTGAAAATCTTTCAGGACAGCTCCTTTGCCAAAAACTTATGGTTCACAAGCCAAGTCATCTCCATCTTCAAAAGGGAGACCCCAGCCTAGTTGAAAATTATTAGACCAATCTTCTTATGCTGCATCACTGTAAGTCATGGAATCAATTATAACCAATCCATTATCCTCCACTTAGAGACCAACACCTACTCTCCAATAAACAATTTGGTTTCAAGAAAAAAATCTTATATCCCTGGTACATCTGTGGCCAACCACATCACCATCTGTCTATACAAGACATATGGGACCTTACAAACACTGCGATCTAGAGTGGACAAAGTCTAAAGAGACTCGCAACCAATATAGGCCTTTTCTGTTATAAGAGCCATGCTAAGATGCAAGTGGTACATGAACAAACTGTAAACAATATTTATAAGAAATATTCTTGAAATAACTCTGTATTCAATCGAGATACTTCTGGGACATCTCTTATCTATGAACTGGTATAGAGATAGCTATTCCCTGTATTCTTTAGAAAGACATATCATATGCTGCAAGAACTTAGAGTGATGTCAGTTCCTTAAATCAAATTTCTTAATTGTTGCACCCAACTGTACTCACAAACCCAATTGCTATGGCCGCAGTCCCTTTTTAAACAGGCATGAAAGATGTTAACCTCGAAGCCAGATCCTACATCTCTCTTTCATAACTCCTAAATTTTATATAAAAACAAACTTCTGTGTTGATTCATACTATTAAGTTAATGGCGAATCTGCTCTATTGCATCATTAATCTCCAAGACGAAATATGAAATAAGTAACACACAAAGAACTAAGAAATTCACACCTTACATGACAAATAGCTACTGACCCATCCCAAAAACGCATCCTGTGGCCTATTGCATTCAGCAATATTATCAATCAATATAGCAACTTCAAATCTCAAGCAAACTAAGTGACTCGTTTCTTGACTCTATGATTATGCCAATAGAGAGAAATGAGACATATATTCTTAAGAGAGTAAACTACATTCTGGCAAATCAACTTCTAATATATCAATACAAGATTCTCTTGTTCGAAGGAATACACAATATTCTTTATTCAAGTAATCCTTGGCCACTATATACATCTAACTTTATAATGAAAGAGCATAGTATGTATGGATGTAGAAGCTAATCGTCAGCAATAAAATAATCCAACATGACATAGCTAAAAAACACTAAGAGTTGTACACTATTATATGCCAACTTCACTAGATAGCCTTCCTTCTATCTATCCCTAACAATATCTTACTACTAACTAAATCTAGATGCATAAACCCATATTATACATAAAGCTTTTTCGTACTCATATTTACCAATCGAACAAGTGGCCCATCCTACGATTTTCTCCCGAACACCACTATTAACTACATATAAACAGATAGTGTAGGCACCCTAGTGCTTAACGAGATAACTCAACAAGTCTACCATGTCGACAAAAAGTTTAAGAAAACATTTAGCTTTCTCCATTTCCCTAATCATTACTATCACCTTGCCAGTTATACCTAAAATCACTTAACAGCCTTCTGGACTAAAATCCTTTTGAAGACTCTACGGACACAGTAGAAAAACTTTAGAATCTTAACACCGCCTAACACGCTTCCAAATTCTATAATTAAGTGATAGTATAATTACCTTTAACCTAAGAAAACATTTTTGTCAAATCCCTAGCCTAGCTTGCGCAAATGAACTTAATCTATCAGCTTCAATCATATAAACAATATTTAACAAGAGCACACATATAAAGATACTGATAAATCTTCAAGCCTATCATAACACAGCCACAAGATAAGTATTGATTAGCAGAAATAGATTTCATGACTTCAGCAGACATTGTAGGTGCGAATTAGATTGTTGGAATTACTTCTATCTTGATCTCCTGGTGGAGTTCTTCCCAAAACCCCAATCCAAAAAACTATCTGTATAAATCTTCTAACACTTAATAAAAGAATTAAAACTTAGTTTTTTGTTTTCTACTACTGTAAGAACAACACCCCGGATTTCCTAAGGAGGTGACCTGGTCAGGGGTGTGGGCACCGAATCATAGACCTTAAACCTATCCACGTGTTCTGGAACTTATTGTTATCCTCTTATTTTATTTTTTTCATTGTCCACAAGTGGATAAGTAATCTAGCCATCGACATCTCCAAAACTATGTTAGTAGTTCATTGTTCTTCCGTAGAGAGATCCTCCATATACCTTGTATAAACTCTTAGAGGGTAGAATGGCGAACATTGACAAATCAACAAAATACCAATGATCTGACAAAAAAAAAATCAACCAATATACTCAAGAATTTTTAATATCCAGGATTTCAACCGATAACCACCAGAAGCTAGACATGGATATTGCAATAATCGGATCTACTATTGAAAGGAGCTTGATTGACAAAGATGCGAATGCGAAAGACACGTTTCACGAATCTGCTATGTATTCCCGTATTGTATCACTATCAATGAATCAGTACGCAGAGTCACAAAGTGAGCAGCTTATAACGTATAGGCAAAGAAATGACATGTCGTGGTGATAGACGTAGAAAACACTGTAGAGTTAGTCATATTGCAAAATCCCATCTCATTTCACAGTCTTTCTCTGAGGTAAACAAGCCAGCGAGAATCAAGTGAGGAGTCTAACCTCATATTGTTCAAAATTTTCTTCGCTAGAGTCCATTTACTATGTAACTTTTAAGTTATCTCAACAACTATATAAAATAAAGTGTAATCAGTCACAACATTATATGCCAAGTATGTACATAAATAATCACCATCCTGTCTATACTACGAAATACCTGTAATAATCGATATATAGAGCTTAAGAAGCGTATAACCTAATATACCAATATGATTATAATGATTCTCAACTATCATATTATTCTATGAGATAGCCCGATGAATTCGATAATCAACCAAGCTCTGAAAACTAAACATCATAGGAAGAAGTAGTTATCGTAGCAAAATTAACCCATAAATAGAAAATATCTGATGCGTGATCATATTTTTTAATCTACCTATGAGATATAGCAAATACTTTAATTTCTAGAACCATTCAATAAATATCAATCAGTACAATATGTAAGAAAGTGATGACCTATAATCTAGTTTTTACCCAAAGCGCAGTTGTATGGACACTACTTATACGAATTGTATTATCACACCCTTTATGGAGTGGATGACCTGCATTTACAAAAAGACTTAGAAGACACTATTGTAAAAAACAACCGATTGAGCAGTAAAACAAATTGAGTAAGAAATCTAAGCCGACTAATCACGCTGAAGTTTAACAAAGCTAAAGCTACAGGGCTTGCCTTGACTAGCCAATCCGATAGGATAAAAAAAGGTTATTAGATTAGACTTAAACCAGTGCTGCAGACTCTAATTGGGCCAGTATA
>BHFT01020468.1:0-17185 GCA_004320025.1 Laticauda laticaudata | reverse complement strand
CCACCATGCATGCGAGTAGGGTGCCCGTCCTAAAGCACCAAACTATCCTGACTGGCAGAGAACAGCAACCCGCTCGCATATTCATTCTAAGGACTCTATCCAAACGACTAGCAAATACAGATCAACCTGCGACAGGAAAGCCCTCACAATAAGTACGCGAAGTAAAGACCGCTGTCACCAAATTATCTGCGGCAGGCTTTCAATAATAACGGATCACAAACCACTGATGGAATTTTGGCGAACAACAAGCCGCAACTGCACCTAACATATATTCATCAAAATTCTAAGATGGTCAGATTCCTTGCAGCCTATTCCCCTATACTATGACCACATCGAGCCAGAAACAAAATTCCCATCAGGACGGCTTTGACGAGCACCCTACCAACCACTGATGATCAAGACGCCGGCACCAGCAACTCGACATCGCCTGCAAAGATATGAAGATTCGTCCCGAATCTTACCATCTACTGCCTATGATGTCGCAAGAGCAGCTCGCTAAGGACCTCCATTGACTGCCCGTGTCTTGGCCGGTTCAGACGTAAACTGCCGAAGAACCACAATAGAAAATGAAAACTACTAACACGTGTCTCCAGCCAGCAGACCCTGAATTTCTATTCAAAGGGTGTTCTTCGTTTAGTATGGCAGATGAGACAAAACTGAGTATCCCAACCAATGCACCCAGCTACTAGAGAGTTATTGCGACGCAGTCACGCCTGGAATGGTAGAGAAAACCCTGGCCAGAGCTCTGTGTGGTTGGCCAGGTATTGATAAGGACGATGGAATTGGTGTAATTCTCTGCCTATAACATCTCAGGAATCAGACCTTCTTCCTCCAAAAAAGCACCACTCAGGGCTGGGATAGACCTCTAGGGGACGCTGGTCTAGAATTCATATAGACTTCGGGGTCACCAAGAGGCACTACCTTCTGATGGTTGTCGTTGATCGCCTACTATCAAGAATGTGGCTGGAACAAGTAAAATCATCTCCATCCACACGGGACAACAGGCAAACGTAATAAAAAAATTAGACGACCTTTATCGTCACCCGACGCTCCAGCCGTTTCTTGTCATGACAATGGACCACCAAGAAACAAGTTGCCAATCTCGAGCACAAATAACCTACCCTCCCTAGTATTCAAGAAATGCCCGAAACCGCTGGCCGGCCCATCGGCTGCACAATGCCAGAGTCGAGAGACATCGGTCCACTTCACAACAAGAAGCTACGAAAGATTATGGCGGAATCATCGGGGATGGGTCCAACAACACAAAGTAAACCATTTACTCCAACACTTCCAGCACATAACGCCCCAGCTACAAGTACTAAACAAGTCCCCGCGGAATTACTTATGGGTGAAAAGACGATCACACCTGACGACTACACCCCAAAGTGCTAACCCAAGAAAAACCCCTGATTCCTCAGCCAAGCTTTTGGACAATTCGAATATAGGCGACCTTAGGTGCATAGCGCACAAGAACTTCATCAACCAGTGAACCGTTTGGGTACCAGGACAATTAACCCAATTCACAGATGCCCCAATCCGTACGTTTAACGGAGCTCAGACTCGCAGCGGAGTGCCGAAGCCGGACCACATCAGACCAGCTATCGATCCCTGAATAATAGGAGAGGCCCAGCAGACACAACACCATCGCCCGAACAATCCGACAGACACCTCCCAAAAACCAGGGGTGAGAGGGGAAAGGCGACGAAGTTAACTAAAGAACTGTTTAAAACCAAAACAAACCGAACTTGTACCGAAAAAAAGGGCAAATACAAAGGACTCACTCTTTGAAAGAGAACGTTGACAGGGACAGAGCCATCGGAAAGGGCAGCCCAGGCAGCTTCAACTGCCCAATCCGGACAGGTGGAGCGGCAAACCGCCGAGCCTAAGCAATCAGCACGGCGGTTAAAATGGCTGATTCACCCCTTCCAGAACGGTTCTCAGACGAGGAGTCGGCACAGAAGCAGCAGCCGCCCATCCACCGGCTTACAGTACTTCGCTAAGAATAATCGCGCAAGTCAAATCGAGTCTAGAGATGCCCCTACCTACCTGCAGTACTATGTTAACTACGTAGGACTGACACTAAAGGGGAGGGTGTGTTCTATACAAGCTAAATGGTTGGACTCCAGACTCATTTCTGATGTCCCGTAACAGTAGACAGTGGCTGGTTCACTAGGACACAATCCAAAGATTCTAGCTGAAAGTCGGCGGCAATTTCAAGGGAATGCCATAGGCTGAAAGCAGGCAGGCCAGCCTCTATAAAAGGCTGGCCTCGGCTGCAGCCAAAGCGTTCCTATTCTGACTACTGTTTGAAAAAAGCCTTTTGTTGTTGGAACCCGGTCTACCTCGTGTGTTTTCCGAATAAAACACCTTTCCTCTTTCCAGTTGTGAATTGAGAAATAGATAAATTATTCCACAGCTCTCTGCTGATGAATGTTTCCAAAAACTGAACCAATTATAAAAATATCAAGAATATTCATGCAATGCTAGATTATTTCATATAAAGCCATTAGTTATTCTAGTCCGCTAAAGCAGTGTTGGGATTCGAAAATGTTTACTACCGGTTCTGTGGGAGTGGCTTGGTGGGTGTGGCATGGCTTAGTAGTCATGGCTTGGTGGGCCTGGCAGGGGAAGGATACTGTAAAATTTCCATTCCTTCCTCACTCATGGGGAAAGGTTACTGCAAAATCCCCATTCCCTCCACACCCCACTAACCTGCTTTCCATCTCTGTTCCTGTGCAGGGCAATAAAGGAAGACCCAGCCAATCAGCTGGGACTCGGGAGGCAGAGAATAGTTGGGGGAGGAGCCAGTCAGAGGTGATATTTACCGGTCCTCCAAACTACTCAAAATTTCCACTACCGGTTCTCCAAACTACTCAAAATTTCTGCTACCAGTTCTCCAGAACTGGTCAGAACCTGCTGAATACCATCTCTGCTCCAAATTATGAAATGATTTTTTCATAATTGAAAAAAATTTCTTCAAAAAGAAATGATTCACTCCTATTTTACTGATATGCTTTGGTGTATTTCCAAATTGAAGTTCTCCAGATGTGTTGTGCGTATAATTGCCTTAGAGGTGGGCTGCTACCAGTTCGCCCCGGCTCAGGTGAACTGGTAGGCAATTTTACCATTTTTAATTGCTGGTTTGGTGAACTGGCAAATCCCATCTCTGGCTGGCCCTGCCTATCCTACCCTGCCCTTCCCAGGAGTCTCTACATGGCCCACTTTGGATCCCAGGGCCCGCATGGAGGCTCAGGGAAGATGAAAAACAGTCATCCCAGAGGTTCCAGAAGGCCAGAAACAGCCTGTTTCCAGCCTCCAGAGGGCCTCTGGAGCCCAGAGAGATCATTTTCATCCTCCCATAGGCTTCAGGAAAGCCTCTGGAGCCCAGGGAGGCCATTTTTGAGGGTGGCCCGGAGGCTTAAGGAAAGCCTCTGGAGCCTGGGGAGAGTGAAAACGCCCCCCCCCCCCCNGCAAAAATCCCCCCCCCCCCCATGGTGCAGGAGGGTGACTAGGTCACGTCCACCGTGGCCACGCCCACCCAGCAAGTGGGCAGAGAACCAGTTGCTAAAATTTTAAAGCCCAGTCTTGCCACAGCTATGTTCGCAAAGAATCCTAGTACATCCAATTCCAGCACAGCTGGAGGACATCCAGTGGAAGAAGTCTGCTGCCTGAGTTAGATGGCCTGAGCACTCCTGATCTGCATTTTTGCAAGTCATCTTTCCTATTTACAATGGGGTTTCCTATTTTAGAATGTAGATAAAAAAGCCAATAGGTTTCATACAATAGCCAGTCATTCTGAAAATATCTTTCAATTATTTCTCTCCTCTCTTCCCCTCCCCCATACATGCACTAATAGATTCTTGTGATAAAGATATGACAATGAACACATTTGAAGCTTACCTGCATATAATGGACCAGATAAAATATTTTCTACAAGTAATATACGTATTTTGTTTTAATCATTAGGTTGGTTTGAGTTTGGATATACTTCTCTTGAACAAAATTCAGGATCCCATATAACACTTTTTTCCTTTTCCAGGAAATTTGGGCAGTAGGAAGTGTCAGAGCTATCCCTGAGCTCACATCTTAGCATTGACAGATCCACCTCTTTCTTTCCTATAAAGATTTTCAGGACCCTACTGCAATTTGTGTAATCCCAAGCAATGCACAAGTGCTACAATTAAACAAATTGTAATGACAAGTTTCCATCAATGTTTATATGAATTCTTCTAGTGTTATGCAAGTCCTATATCAGTTTATATGGGGTCTGTCCTTAGATTGAATCCAGTTAACTAAAAAAACTTAGAAACAACATAAGCCATACGGATTAATCAAGAAATGTTTCATTATGCTGTCAGATAACCTGGCACCAAACTAGGTTAAACTGATCCAGTTTGACATGGTTACCATAAGAAGCGGAAGCAATTACTGCTCAGATTTGTTCAACTTACTGTTAATGCAGAAAAAATCCTATTCAGAAAAGCCAAGGACATGACTGATAAGTAAAAATCTTGTTTTCCGTGAGAACTAAGTCACAAGATCAGCAGAAAAGGGGAAAGTGCTAGCTCTTTTTCTCCTCCACTACATTTTCTTCACTAATTCCTTGCAAATATGCAATTATTTTGGTACTTCCTGCAGGATGAACTGTTACATGAAAGAGATTTATGGAATGCAATGGTCACACTAGCAATACATTTAGATACCAAAATATCCTATTATTCATATAAGTTAAGTATATTACAGTCCTTCCTTCTTTCCTGTCAGCCTTACCAAAGACCAAACTAGAAACATAGGCAGATAAGACAATTCTACATTATTGTAAAGTAAAATTAACAGAATCTTGCAAGTCTGAAAGTACAATTCTCCCACTGCTGCCTTTACTGACTGATAACTTAGGAAGGGTTCCTCCTGAGTGTCTTGCTCTGTTAACTATGCACCTATGAGCTCTGGGCTATGCTCTTTCATATCTGAGTGTTCACTAGTCAACATATATTCACCTTGTCTCTCAAGGTCATTCTCACATACCATTACATCCCCACATTGCATTCACTAATGACATCGAGGTCCCAAAGCCTAAGCAATTTGTAAATAAATATCTGATCTAGAATTTGCATTTTTAATAGAATTTTTTTAACAGCAGACTGCGGCAACAATGTCCCTTATCCTGCTCTATTATCTTATTAGCTTAACCTCTATTCCATTTCTACAGAATGAACAGGACATACTTAAATGATACAGGAAAAACCTCATTAGACTTTCCTGAAGAATGAAATGAATCAATTGCCTCAGAGATACTACTTTGATATATTTGATGCAGACTTAAGCTAAACTGATGTTAATAGGAAATAAAAAAAATACAGCTGTGGAAGATGGGGTTACGTTTCAATCACTTATGTGTATGAAAAGTTCAGTAGTTTGTATGGCCCACAAATAACCCCCAGACTAACAAAAGGCGTAATTACTTTCCCTTGCCAATTTTTGTAATTATAGGCATAAAATCATATGTTATGTAGCTTGCTCTTCATATGCAAGCACACTTCACCGTGTATTATTTATAACCATTGGTGAATTATGTCAGTGATTTGAAACACTTCCCTGATATTTCTAAAATGACACATTTCATGCTAGTGCTATGCATTAATAAACACATATTTTAGTATTCTGCTATTGTTTCAAGAATAGGTAATCTTAAAGCATTCCAATGTAAACCAAATACACAGAAGAAGTAAGATGTTGGTCAAACTTCATATTAGAGCATATGGTTTTTAGTTTGGGTTTATAAAATATACAGCATTTAATTTAAAAGAAAACATGGCAGATTTATATCTGAAGAAAACTCTATTTGCAAACCAAAGCTCATGTGTACCAATGATGGGATAATTTTATAGCCCAATGAATGTGCACTTGTATTAGTACAAGGCAGAGGTGGTATTCAGCAGGTTCTGACCAGTTCTGGAGAACCGATAGAGGAAAATTTGAGTAGTTTGGAGAACCAGCAAATACCACCTCTAACTGGCCCTGCCCCCACCTATTCTCTGCTTCCTGAGTCCCAGCTGATTGGCTGGGTCTTCTTTTGTTGCCCTGCACAGGAGAACAGAGCTGGAAAGCAGGTTAGTGGGGTGGGGAGGGAATGGGATTTTGCAGTAACCTTCCCTGCCATGCCCACCAAGCCATGCCCAGAGAACTGGTAGTAAAAAATTTGAATCCCACTACTGGTACAAGGGTCCTGAAATGATCTCCTTAGCTAGTAGTTTGCATATATGTGAAAGTAGCAGTATTTGAGAAAGTGAAAGTGAATTTTCAGTGAAATGGGTACCTCAGAGGCCTTTCTCTGGTGCTTGAACTTTCTGAGAAACAACAATGGGTCTCCATGAGAGGCCAGCATCCATGGCTGCATCTTAATTTTGAAATTTTTTTCTCAAGGTGACATTTCTTTTGTTTAAGCTTTTTTTCATAAGGAGGTCTTTATATGAAAATTGCACCTTCTTCTTAATCACCAAAGTGATTTACAATAATTAAAATCACAGTATCATAAGTCAACAAAAATACAGGGTACCCATGTTTCAGATATTTACACACAATTTTTGTTTGTAGATTGCTAATTTTACTTTGGCTTTACTTATTCTTTATTTCTAAGATATGGATTCATGTTTCCTATTCATAGAACAATTATATTTTAACTTAATCTTTGCTCTAATTGTCTTATTTCCTTGAAACATATCCTGATTGCAACTGTGTGTCACAAAGTTGTCCTAAAATATTTAAAAATAAATGCATGGCATAGGAAAAAGAGCAGTATGATTTTATGTCTGTTAGCCACCATGAATCTTATAGAAGATAAAATATAACAAATTGCAATTAAAAACACATCTGAGCAAATATTTTCTCTTTAGAACGTTTCTGATACTTGTACACTTGAAGATCAAAATTTCTTATAAATGTGATCTTCCCTGTTCAAAAGGCTCAATAGTATATAACAGATAACAGATAATCAGAATTGGAAGGGCCCTCTAAGTCATCTAATCAACCTCCCCCAAGAGGGAGACCCCACACCATTTCTGACAAATGGCAGTCCAATCTCTTCTTGAAAGTCTCAAATGGTGGCACTCCCACAACCTCCGAGGTCAAGCTGTTCCAAGGGTTCTCATTGTCAGAAAGTTTTTCCTTATGTCCAGGTTAAATCTCTCCTTGTTCAGTTTCCATCCATTATTCCTTGTCTGGCCTACAGGCACTTCCGAAAATAGCTAGAGATCCGTCTTTAACAAGTTTTATAGTCTCAATTCATTTTGAGCCACCAATCCAGATGGCTCAGGACACGGAAGTACAATATTTCAAAATATGCTATTTTTGTTTTTAAAAGAGGCAATTCCACACAAATTGTTACCATAATGTTTTAATTTTAAAAAATAAATAGCTTCTATTAAAGGACCACTCAATTATTATGCAACTATACCTACATCTGTGCATCCAGAAAACTATAAAATGTGAACTTTAATCATTGTCTTACATAGAGAAAGGAAGTATATAGATACGAGAGACAGACAGACAGATGGAGAGAGGGGAGGGGAGGGGAGGGAAGGGAGGGCGAAGGCCATGCTGGACTAATAGAATATGTAAACTCAAGTTCTGATCTCCTTAAGCATGAAATCTGATGAGTTTAGGCCAGTCACTCCCACTTAGACCAAGATTGGGAAGTCCAAAACTTACCCCAAATACCTACCAATATTGTATTGAATCAGAATGGTAGATTATAGACTGTAGCCCAGGCCTTCTTCCTATACTGGATTGATTTTGTCTAAAGCAAAGTATGTGAGTTTGTATCATTCTATACAAAATTTGTTGATTTAGAATGGCCTTCCACAACTTGATGTACTCCTTCATAATTCTGGACAACTTATTTATACAGATTCTTTTATAGGTAGTTGAGGTGGCTCAATACACCCATTGTTTTAAGAACTACGCTTATGGTAAATATTACCTTTAGTTAGCTAAATGGTTCACAACAGATATATATATGGACAAAGCAAAACTTGTCAGAAGCATTAAAAGTAAGGAAAATTGTCCCTTGCCAAGTCCTCCTCAACAGATTTGTTTTTAATAAAACTGTTGAAACAAGAAGATATTTATTTAAGGCAGCAGTTCTCAAACTGTAGTTTGGAACCTTCCAGGTGTCCAGAGGATGGTCACATTTTAAAAAAGATCATAATCAGCATTGCACAGGCAAAATGAGAACGCTATCAAAACTTCTTACTTTGTGTAACCCCCAGTGGACACTCGCAATACAGGTAGTAATTGGTTTACAACCACAATTGAGCCCATAATTTCCATTGCTAAGTGAGGCAGTTGTTGGTTTTGCCCCATTTTTATGACCTTTTTTGCCACAGTTGTTAAGCAAATCACTGCAGTTGTTAAATCATGCAGTTGTTAAACGAATCTTCTTTCATTGATTTTGCTTGTTGGAAGATAGCTGGGAAGATTATAAATGGCAATTACGTGACTCTGGGACAGTGCAATGTTAATAAATTTATGACAGTTGCCAAGTTCCTGAATTTTGATCACATGACTGCAACGGTCATAAGTGTGAAAAACAGTCATAAGTAACTTTTTTTAGTGCCATTGTAACTTCAGACAGTCACTAAACAAATGGTTGCAAATCAAAGACTACCTGTAGTGCAAAATTGAAGAACACTGCTCTTTGATTAAAACTGAATGTTAAAATTGAATTATTAAGTTGTACATTTATTCTTTGCCCAATATTAACCTTCAGTGAAAGCAGTTTTATTTATAGAGAATCACACAAATTCATTTACCATTTTATGGATGCTACAATTTGAACATTACCAATTAAAGAAAGAGCAATTAAAAAGTTTCCAAGTATGAAAATAGAAAGTTAAACAGATACAGAAATGATTGAATTACTTTTTAATGGTAATTTTATTAAACATTATAATTAAAAAGATAAAATTAATACAAATTAATAAAAATAAAATATAGAAAATGAAGAAAAGATAAGAATATAGTTGTAATGACCAAAATTTCTTCTCTCACAAGTCATAGATGACAAGCTTTTTTAAAATATGAGGAAAAAAATAGTGAATGCATGTGTTCATTCAGAAAGTCAAGGAAAGAGGAAAATGGCAAGAACAATAGTAAAAGTATTTAAGTATTTAGGGCATCACTAATGTGTAGACATAGTCCAAGTAATATTGATTGGAGTCTTGAAAGTAGATTGATGAAAAGTATATATTTTTGTGCTGATGACAGTCTTTAAAAGTGCAGATACTTTGGCCTAAAAATTCTAGAATTTGCCTTTATCCCAAGCAAGTCACAATGTCTTAATGTATTGAAATCTCAACTCTAATGTCCTTTTGGATCAGGCATCCTGACACATTGCTTTAATTTGCAAAAAAAGAAAGAGCTGAGTTGTATACCAAATGGAATGCATTTATCTGCTTGGTAATCTTGAGTTTAGGAGTCCTTATTTTAAAGACTACAGATGAGGAGAAAACAAATGAGAGGCAAGCTTGCTCTATACCTATGTTATGGTATAGCAGAAGATGGCTGCCAATAAAATCTCAGTCAATGGATAGTAAATGAGAAATGCAAAAAGGGCTGTCAGATTCTTCCTGAAAAGAATAGCTCACCCTGCAAACCTTCTCAGAATGTGATCTTTCCTGGTTATCAAGGAACATGACAAATCATTAGTCAACAACCAGATGGTTAAATCTCCATATACCTCAAGAGTTGATAAGGTGTTGCCAAGGAGACAGTTACTGACTTGGTTGACAGCTGAAAGTTAGACCACTTGCTTTGTGCCCAGTGCCAATGTTATATTCAAAACCCAATATTCTGTGCACAGCTGATAAGACATTTCCTCTCTTCTATTCCCACCTGTCTGACATGAAATATTTCTGGACAAGTAGGAGGATAAAGTCAATTTGCACATGTGGTAGGACTTTTATTGGGATGGATTGGAGAGAAATGTAAAAACAAAATTTTGCTTCCTTGCCTAATTAGTTTTATTGACCTTTCAAGTGCATGTTCTAGTTTGGTTTTGAGGGGAAGAATTGCTGTGTGGATTGTTCTGTCATTTACACCACTCCTGTCTGCTAGTACTGTTCCGTCTGGAAAAACGCACGGTAGACCGGATTCCAGTAAACAAGTCTTTATTTCAAACAAGCAACAGTAACGGAATGGATGGCTAAAGCCGCAGCAGCCCTTTTTATACAGCCTTCCCTGCCAGCTTATAGCCAATGACGTTCTTTAACTTTGCCGCCTTTAAGCGGCTCCCTGGACTGGTTCCTAGCGAACCAATCTGCTTTTGGCCTTTCTGGCCAATCAGAATGTTCAACTTGGAGTCTTCCAAGTTATACAGAACACCCCTCCCCCTTTAGTTTAGTCCTACGTGAGTGACGTAGTCGCGCAGGTAGGTGGGCTTCTTTCTAGTTCTATTGACCTGCGCGGTTCATTTTCGCTGGAGACTTTGAGTGGTTCGGTCGGGATCGCTGTATCTCCGGCTCTTCTCCATGGAACCGCCTGGAAGGGTGAGTCAGCATTATTGCTACCACTTGAGTTTCTCAGGCCGGTGGTTTTACCGCTCCCTCCTAGTTTTCCCAGGCAGGTCGAGCTGGCTCGGCTGGCCCCTTCCAGGACAGATTTCCTCTTCACTTGGATTATTTCTGCTGGTCTCATCTAACCGTATGTGTTCTTTTTGCTCTTTTTGATTGCGTTTAGATGTTCTTGATTTATTTTTAATAGTTCATTTTCACCCTCTTTTTTTATTTCTTTGTATTCCCCCCCCCCTTACTTGTGTTTTCATCAATTTTTATTGTTTGAGTTGTGCGGTTGTATTTTGCTCGATGTTTCGGGAACGAAGCTGGTCTATGTGCCACTTTCCACTCTCTTCCATCGTCCACGGTTAATGGTAGGACCGGGGCCTGTTATTTTGTTGATTGTGGCTGGAAGCCAGAGAGGGTCCCCGGTGAAATTTTTTGCATAGACTAAGTTGTCCTATTTCAAATGTGCGGTATCAGCTGGATGAGTTGGGGGGGTTTTTCACAGGTGTAATTTGGTGCAATCTATCTAAATGGGATCTGAGTTTCCTCCCCATTAATAATTCTGCTAGGCTCTTGTTCGTTTATAATACTGGGGGTGATATGTTGTAGTGTGAGTAAACAGTTTAGCTTGTCTTGGACATCCCATGGTCCATTTTTTCTAGGCCTTCTTTTGTAAATCTGACCATTTCTCGGCCCTACCATTTTCCACCGGGTGGGCCAGTGCGTGTAGTGCATGGTGTATACCTAAGGAAGCTAAATACTGTTCAAATTGTATAGCGGTTAGTTGTGGCCATTGTCGGACACTAGTACATCAGGAAAACCATGAGCTGCAAATAATTTGTTTAACTGCTTGATAACAGCGTCGGTTGTCGTGGATGACATTACTATAACTTCCAACCAATTTGAGTATGCATCTCCGACAATCAAAAACATATGTCCCCGAGTAGGTCCTGCAAAATCAATATGGATTCAAGACCAGGGGCCTTGTGGGGTCTCCCAGTCTCGTATGGGTGCTTGCAGTGGAGAGGGTCTAGTTCTCTTGCACTTATTACATGTAGCTACCCAGTATTCAATATCCTTGTCTAAACCAGGCCACCAGACATAGCTCCTAGCCAGGCTTTTCATTTTTACTATGCCTGGGTGGTCTTCATGGAGCATACCCAACACTTCTTTCTGCAGTCTGGAAAGGAATTACCATCCCGATCATCCCATAACAAACACCCCTTTTGAATTGACAGTTCAGTCTGTCTGGTCCGAAAAGGTTTAAAATTTTCAGTTTTTTGGTTTTCCGGCCAGCCTTTACCTACCAATTCAAAATGCGGGCAGTCACTGGGTCTTTTGCGGGTAGCTCTCGGCAACATCATTGGCAGACAATGGCAGTTCAGGGCAGGCCTCTATTTTGTGTGTGGCGGTAGTTGGAGCTGGGTCGTCTTCTGTTATTGGCAATGGTGCTCGAATTAATGCATCTGCATGGGTGATTTGGTTTTCCGGGTCAATGCAGCAATTATATATGAGTATGCAGCTAGGAATTCTGACCATCTAGTCATTCGGGGGGATAAAATGTTTCGGTTTGGGTTTGTTTCTTGCCAAAAATTCCTAGTAACGCGTTTATGGTCAGTTACAATTTGAAAATGTCCTCCCATCGAGGTATCGTGAAAATGTTTAACTCTCGGTGACGATTGCCAGGGCCTCTCTGTCTAGTTGGCTATAGTTGCATTCCCGTTTGGAGAGCATTTTTCGAGTAAAAGGCGACGGGTCCCTCTCTCCCGTCGGGCAATTGTGGCTCAGGATGGCACCGACTCCGAACAGTGAGGCATCACAGGTGACCGCTCAATGGGAGTGTGTTACTAAACTGAATAAGAACGTGTCTGAGGTCAATAAGTCTTTTATGCTTTGGAAAGCTTTTTGTTCCTTGTGAGCCCAAGTCCAATTAGTTTTTTTTATCCAGTAAATGATGCAATGGTTCTGCTATCGTTGCTTTGTGGGGGAGGGAATACGTTATAAAAGTTTATTAGAACCCAAAAAATGCTTTGAGTCTGTTTTGTTTCTAGGTCTGGTGCGTCTTTAATTGCTTTGACTTTTTTTTCTGTAGGGTGATATACCCTCTCTGTCAATTAAATACCCTAAAAATTTGATGTGCATTTTTTTTGACAGCATTTTCCCTTTTTAAACTTCAGGTCGGATTCTCTAAATTTTGTTAGCACTTCTCTTAGTCTTGCTTCTAATTGGGTCATGTTTTCGCTGAAATTAGGACGTCCTCAAAGTTATGGAATGACCCTTTTAATTCCCATTTAATAGGCGTTCCATGAAACTTTGGAAAAATGCCTGGGGCAATGCTTACTCCAAATTGAAGTCTGTTACATTTGAATGCCCCTCTGTGAGTTTACTATTGTCTGTGCCTCGGCCGTTATTGGGTCTACTGGAAGTTGTTGATCTGCTTGGGCTAAATTGAGCTTGGCAAAAAATTTTCCTCCCCAAGTGAGTGCAGTAAGTGCTGCCATGACTGGTACTGGGTATGCACTTTGCTGGCAACGCATGGTTCAGGGTAACTTTGTAGTCTCCGCAGATGTGCACAGACCCGTCAGGTTTTACAGGTGTTACTATTGGTGTCTCCCATCTGGCATGTCAATCGATTCTATGACCCCTTGCACGATTAATTTGTTTAATTGTTCATCTATTTTGGCTTTTAAGCAAAGGGTACTCGTCTGGCTTTACGCTCTCTTGGTGGCTATCTGGGGATCTAAACTAAAGGAAATTGGGGTCCCCGGTACCTGCCTAGAGTGCCGTCGAAGACGTCCTGGAACTCTTCCCAATCGGATGCGGCTTATTGGCTCACTTCTGGTCATTCCGATGCCCAATGGTGCGAACCATTCGATGCCCAGGAGACTGGACAGTCTCGGTCGACTATGGTTATGGCAGGACTTCGGCGTGCTGTTTGTAAGTGACATTTGAAGTGTCCTAGACCTACCACAGGGATCCTGTTTCCTTGGTAGTCCTCTTTAGAATTAATTTTTGTTTCTTGAAGTTCTTAGTCTTATGTTTGGGAACTAGCTGTCTGATTGTGTTTCCAAGACACCATTGACAGGAAGGATTCTGAGTTGACCCCATCTCGCAAGGACTTCCTTCAATTTTCACTATAATTTTTACCTTTCTCTCGCTTTCCGTCTGGGCGCTTCCAATAGTGACAGTCTGGTGGTTTTTTGCTCGGTTGCTGGTTCCTTTGCTGTGCTCCCATTTTCTGTCGGCTTGCCTCGATTCAGTTCTTAGTGGGGAATTACTGTGCATGCTAGGACTGTTGTTTTACGATTTCTGCAAACTCTCTTGATGCATCCCCTTTTCTTGCAAGCCCGACAGATGGCATCAAGGAACCTGCACTCGGCTCGGGGGGTGGTTCCCTCCGTAGCCAGTCCATTCTCGCCAATTTCTTTTTTCACGGCCTTTTTTTTGTTCGCGTATAGGTGGTGGACCTCATCATCATCTTCTTCTGTTTCTGATGATGTGCCGAGGTCTTCATGGTGTGGTGGTAGAGGAGGAGCTTGCTCTTTCCCCTGGGTATGATCATCGCGTCCAGTATTGGCATTCATCAGCTTCATTGTTGCCGCTGATTTTTTCGCAGCTTCTGCAACGGTGCCTTCCACGATCGCTTCAGCCACAGTTATATTAGGCTTATTCAATAATTTTACTTTGTAAATTAGTCTTTTACGCCTAAGGACAACACGATCTTGCATGGCTTCATCCATATTCTGGAATTCGCGCAAGCTCCACCCAGATGTCGGAGGGCCGCTATGAAATCAGCGATGGTCTCGTCTTCCCTTTGGTCTCTTTTGTAGAACTCGTGTCTTTTTAATGAGATTTGACACCACAGGCGTGTAGTGAGCCTTTAGCATTCAGTTAAGCTCAGACCAGGTCATCTGTTTCACGTCTCTGGGCTTTACCAATGCCTTGGCCATTTTGAAACACGGTTGGCCCACAATGTGTTAGGAAGACAGCCCTCTTCCACTTATCTGAAATATTCTCCATTTCTTTGCTCTCTAAAAAACATCAGGAAACGATCGATGTATAATTCCCAATCTTCTTCGTTGGGGTGAAAGGTGCGGCGGCGTGTTATTACCAGCCATCACTTTTAGCATTGTTTTCTGCGTGCTCAGTCTCCGCTTCAGGACGATCTCACCTTCGTCGCCAGTGTTCCATCCGGAAAAACGTTGCGGTAGACCGGGTTCTAGTAAACAAGTCTTTATTTCAAACAAGCAACAATAACGGAACAGATGGCTAAAGCTGCAGCAGCCCTTTTTATACAGGCTTGCCTGCCGGCTTATAGCCAATGACGTTTCTTTAACTTTGCCACCTTTAAGCGGCTCCCTGGATTGGTTCCTAGTGAACCAATCCGCTTTCGGCCTTTCTGGTCAATCAGAATGTTCAACTTGGACTCTTCCAAGTTATACAGAACAAGTACCTTGGATCAATTTCAGTGAAGTCCCTTCTTTGGTGTCAAGTGTTTTTCTCCATTACGCAGTCACTTTAATCTTGGACATGGCTCTCTTCTGAATTCCCAGACACTGCCTTTCAAAGTTTTATTTAAAGACATATATTAAAAAATGATGTACTGCACTGCTTTTGAATAGACTCAAAAAATAAGTAATTTTGAATTCATATTTCCAATGGAGGTATGTTTATCTTTACTGCATGCACCATCAATAATTATGCAAATCATTTTTTCCCAGTCCAATGGTTTTTAGATATATTGTGATGATAAATCCCAGAATTCCTAGTAAGAATCATGCTAGCTGAGAAATTTGAAATATTGTCAACTCAACAATAGTTGAGGCCTGGAGGTGGCTATCAGAATGTGGTATAATTAGGTTTTCACATCAAAACCATTTAGTAGCTACTATATCATACAATCACACAGTTTTAATGTGAAGACAACATAACTGTCTGAATCTTAAAACTCTGCTTTATGAATAGATTGCACATAAGTCCTTTCTAGAACTAAGATGGCATACCTTTTTATTTGATTGCATATTGTCAAAAGCCTATTTTCACTTTTAAAGTTTCTACCCTAAAGAAAGTGATAGAAATTTCATTATGTGAGCCATTCGATATCTATTCACATAACTTCTTATACAGTTGAAATGGATGTTACTGTGTCCTCTTCATAATAGCAGTATTAAGCTATGATGATAGAAGTAACGCAGTGTTTCATTTTCTAAAGAAAAATTCTGTCAGTTGCTTGGGTTAATGCTTAATAATCTTTTTCTGCAATGATTCTTTGCTAACTGGCAGAATCTGTAGGAAACTCTTCAAGCAATAAGCATGTAAGGCTAATTCTTAGTCACCTCAAGTGTTAGTACCCAGAAAGAACTAGTTTGCTCAGCAATGGCTAAAACAAAATTTAAATCCACTCTAAATCTAAATCTGCTCTCTATATCCACTATTTTCTTTTTTCTCTGACATATTTACCAGAGTTCCAGAGTTCCATGCCTTATGAAAATAAAATATATAGAAAAACCAATTGCTAAACATCTGAAGATAGTAGTATAGGAAACTACACACAGTCTAGAATACTAGCAATGTTGCTTCCATTTGATACTCTCTTCCAAAATTTTGTATTCCTATTCAGAAAGGACCTATCCTGAAGGGATAGGTCTGTTTTTCTGTTTTATAAGATGCATATTGAGTAGTGACAACTTTTATTCATTAAATTCCTCTTATACCTTGAATTCTCTTAAATCAACCCTTGGTCCCATTTGCATTTCAAAAGATGCTTGGTTTAACTGAACTGGACCATAATCAGTTTTCCATGGGTGCTCAAAGAGACAAAGTCCCAAATTTGTTCCTTCTGTGATCAGGAAAAAATGAATTTGAAATAACTGAGTTGAGAAAGACCCTGAGTATTTCTGAAATCTGAAGCTTCTCTTCATTGTGCAAATATATCCTGATGGGTTTTTTTGTGTGTTCTTGTCACTCCTGATTTATTGGCCCTTTTCTACCCAGAAAACGAATTTACATTGCAGTTTCCATTTTTGGTTTCTCTTCTCTGCAGTTCTTCACACCTGGAAAGCAAGCATGCTTTCTTTTTGCCCACAGATATTTCTGCACTTGGTGAATTGTTTAACTCTGAACAAGAATACATTCACAAGGAATTTTCTAGCCTAAAGTTTGGATGGTCCCAGCAAGGGATTTAAACCACAGGCAGGCAGTTCTTTTTCTGCCCTGGGCCACAAAAACAATTTGTTGGATGATGTGCAGTGCATGTCATAGATGGAAAAAAACAAAACCCAAACTGGGTGGGCTGCTATTTACAGTTTAATTGTATTATTTCTTTCTAACATCCTCTTTTTTCCTTTTTCCTCAGTAATAACAACAGCAGTAGCACTTAGACTTATATATTGAGCCATAGTGCTTTATAGCACTCTCGGGTTGGTTTACAATGTCAGATTATTATCCCCAACAAACTGGATCTTCATTTTACCAACTTTACTAACTCAGGATTGAACTCTAGGCCACAGACAGAGCTTTTTTTGCAATACTGCATTCTAACCACCAGACCAACTGCTAAAGCCCATGTCACACTGCCCAACGGATGCAAAAAGGACACAGCGGACGAGCAAAATGTTCCATCCGTTGTT